>ML798120.1:278092-295887 GCA_009831015.1 Picea engelmannii
AAAGTGCATTTCACTTCAAGTATAAAAGTGAATCACTATAAGTAGCTTTATATTTTATTTTAGAGTTATTTATTTTGCATGCAACTTTTCTATTATAAGGTAACCTCATTGTAAAAGTGATCCCCACTTCTCTTTATAAAAGTAGGTCACTTCATAAAGTAGCTTACACTTTCACGTGGTTATTTGGTCACCGTTTTTGCCTTTTTTTAAAAGGGCATAACTCTCACATCGGAAGTCCGTTTTCAGTGCCATTTTTTTTAAAACCACATAAATTTTCGAGATCTTTCCATCCAGATCATTAGTTTCGGTTTTCAAATCCACATTATCTACATATTTAATATGGATTCTACAAGTAATATCTTACTTACCAGCAACAACTACTTCCAATGGAGATCCCATATGGAAGATTTATTAATAAGTAAAGGCCTGTACTGGATTACCTTGGGAAAGAAAATAGCCCCCACTGATGATGATAAGAAAGCCAAATGGGATAATAGGAATGACAAAGCATGTGGACTAATTGGAATGTCCATCTCTCCTGATTTAAGGTACCACCTTCAAGGAATTGATGACCTCGAAGACGCTTGGAACATGATTGAATCTGTGTTTGGTAAACTCAATATTATTCGAGCACAACAGTTAGAAACTCAAATATTGACCTTGAGTCCAAGTGATTTTTCTTGTCTTGGAGACTATCTATCTAAGTTTAAAACACTCAGAATTTTATGTGAAGAATGTAAGATAGTAATGGAGGAATAGTGTTGCATATATCTTATTCTTTCTAAGCTAGGTAGTGCATATTCTGTGTTTGTATCTACCTTTTATGCCATGAAATATGCTCTAGGGAAAGCTTATGTAAAACCCACTCTTGAGTCCTTTTATTCTTCTTTGATTAGAGAGGAAGATAAGCTTGTACAACTTGGAGTGATCAACACTGCAAGTACCTCAAACAAAGCCTTAGTTTCCCAACAAAAAGATAAACCCAAGTATCCCAAGAAGAAACATCCTCGCTACAACAACAAACAACCTAAGGGTCCCAAACCCGCTCAGACAGCTTCATCTCCTAATGGTGACAAAGGATCAAAATATAAAAGTAAGAATACTAACAAACATTGCAAGTTTTGTAATAAAGATGGTCATGATGAGTCCAAATGTTTCAAGAAGATGGCAGCCTTAGCAGTAGCGATGAAGAAGCACAACATCAATATTTATTCTTCTTCTTATTCTTCTTCTCATGGACATGCACTTTTTGCTTCTGGTTTTTCCTTCAATACAACTTCTACTACTACTTCCTCTTCTGATGAATGGCTTATTGATTCAGGAGAATCTTATCATATGGCTAAGGATAAAGCTATATTTTCTACTCTAAATGAATGTAACTCCAAGAAAATATTTGTTGGTGATGATAGATCTCTTAGTGTTGTAGGATCTGGAACAATTCAGGTAGAAAATGGTCATTTCAATGATGTATTATGTGTTCCAAATATTTCTTATAACCTTCTATCAGTATATCAAATCACTCATTCAGGTGAAGGTAAAACCGTCGAGTTTTCACCTCACCAAGTTGTAATCAGAGATCTAAAAGAACCTAAGCATGTTCTTGTAACTGGACTTGCTGATGATATTACCAGGTTGTACAAGTTTGACAACTTTGGGTCATCATCTTTTTCATCATCTTTTGTTGCTCATAGCGATGACTTGAGCAAACTTTGGCATGAGCGGTTTGGTCATCTAAACTATCGCTCATTGCAACAACTATGTAATCAACAAATGGTGACTGGTCTTCCTCTTGTTTCATGCAGAGATGGTGTTTGTGTCGATTGTGTTCTCAGCAAACATCATCAGGACAGTTTTGACAAATGTGCCTCTTGGCACGCCTCGGGTCCTTTGCAGCTTGTTCACAGTGATTTGTGTGGTCCACTTTCTTCTCCTTCTTTTTCTGGGTGCAAGTGTTTCTTAACTTTCATTGATGAATTTTCCAGACATACTTGGGTTTACTTCTTAAAATTGAAGAGTCAAGTTTTTGACAAGTTTTTGGCCTACAAGGCCCTTGTAGAAAAGCAATCTGGACATCAAATTCAAAGGTTGAGAACAGATAATGGAGGTGAATATGTGAACAATAATCTTACAAGTTACTGCACTACACAGGGCATCCAAATGCAACACACTGTTCCATATACACCACAACAAAATGGTGTTGCTGAGAGAAAGAATCGCACATTAAAAGAAATGGCTAATTGTATGATCCAATCTAAGGGATTAAGTCTACAGTGTTGGGAAGAATCAATCAACTGTGCAAATTACATACTCAATCGCACTCCCACAAAGGATCTTAAAAATATAACACCGGAAGAAGCTTGGACTAAAATTAAACCAGATGTAAGTCACTTCCATGTATTTGGCAGTATAGCATGGGCTCACACTCTTGATGAGAAAAGGAAAGCATTGCAGCCTAAAAGTGAGAAGTGTATATTTGTTGGTTATTCTGAAGATGTCAAAGGTTATAGACTTCTTCTACCCCATTGTAATGAAATTATTCTTATAAGAGATGTTAAATTTGATGAAAATCTCTTAGCCTGTGAGCCTAATTCGGCAGTTGTGCCTTCTTCGGCCTGCGAGCCTAATTCGGTGGTTGTGCCTTCTTCGGCCTGCGAGCCATCTTCAATGTTTGTGCCTTCTTCTGTTCCTATTCTGGTTTCTTCTTCAGATGATGAAAGTGAGGATGACAATCCACCTCTGCCTACTGACATTCCTCTAGATGAGTCCTTTGAACCTGAACAAGCACAAGTTCCACTGCTTCCTAGATAGGTCCATTCAACATGAGAAGCAGCTGATGATCTTGTCGGTGATCCTTCATATTAGCATCAAACACATTCACAGTTCCAGCAAGCCTCTTCTCTTTTGGCTCAAGTTTCAGAAACTCATGATCCAAAGACATTTGCAGAAGCTTCAGGTCATCCAGATTGGGATATATCAATGAATGAAGAGTATCATTCTTCAATGGAAAACGATACTTGGGATCTTGTACCACTTCCAAAAGGAAGAAAACTTGTTACTTGCAAATGGGTATACAGAACTAAGTATGTATCAGATGGAAGTGTTGAAAGACACAAGGCTCGATTAGTTGCCAAAGGATTTTCCCAAGCTGAAGGAATTGACTATAATGAAACCTTTGCCCCTGTAGCCAAAATGAATTCCATCCACCTTGTTCTTTCCCTTGCCGCCTCACATAAATGGGAGGTCCATCAGATGGATGTTAAATATGCCTTCTTGCATGGAAATTTGAAAGAAGAAATCTACATGGAACAACCTCCTGGCTATGTCCAGAATGACTCTAGCCTTGTTTGTTGCCTCAAGAAATCTCTTTATGGTCTCAAGCAAGCTCCCCAAGCTTGGTATGCCAAAATGGATAGCTTTCTTATTACCACTAGATTCTCTAGATGCCATTATGATCCTAATGTCTATAGCAAGAAAGTAGGAAGCCATCTCATAATCCTTGTCCTTTATGTTGATGACCTTATCCTTACTGGTAATGACTCAAAACTTTTAAACCATGTGAAAGCCAACCTTAAGAAGAAATTTGAAATGACAGACTTAGGATTTTTGCACTATTTCCTTGGCCTCCAAGTTTTGCAAACCAATGAAGGAATTTTTCTTTCCCATTCTAAGTATGCTTGTGACCTTCTTTGTCACTTTCACATGAATGATTGTAAACCAACCCCTTCTCCCTTCTAGTCTGGAGTCAAGATTTTTGCCACCTGTACTTCTCCTAAAGTTGATGCCACCCTGTATCATCAGTTAGTTGGTAGCCTCTTATCTTGACTCATACATGTCCTGATCTTTCCTTTGTTGTTGGTATTGTTTCTTGATATATGAAAACACCCCATGAAAGCCATTGTAAAGCAGCTAAAAGGATACTTCGCTATGTTCGTGGTACAGTTCAGTTTGGGATACATTACAATTCAGGGGGGACTCCCTTATTGGTTGGTTTCACTAATTCAGATTGGGTTGGCGACCCCAATGATCAGAAGTCTACTGCAGGTTATGTTTTCAACCTTGGTTCAGGACCTGTCACTTGGGCCTATAAGAAACAATAGGCTATTGCACTTTCTTCAGTAGAAGCAGAGTACCGAGCAGCGGTAAATGCAAGTCAAGAAGCCCTGTGGCTTCGACAGATCCTTTCATAGTTTGGATTCCAGCACCAGTATCCGACCAGCCTTTGGTGTGACAATCAGAGTGCCATCAAGCTCACCAAAGACCCATTTCAACATCAGTGTAGAAAACACATCGAGCTACATATGTACTTCATCAGAAAGCTCATTCATGATCAAGTTATTGAAGTGCTCTTTTTCCCTACAGAGGATCAAGTTGCAGACATTTTCACAAAGTCTCTTATAGAAGCGAAGTTTTCCAAACTTCGATCTATGTTAGGAGTTCAGGAAGTTGTCATTAAGGGGGGATAGGCTCTAATGCCTCCTTCCTTATCCTATTGTGTCATTATTGTAAATCCTTCAATCCTATCCCAAGTTGTTCTTAAGGGGGGATGTTAGGATATTTATACACTTAGGAGTTAGTTAAGATCTACTTGGTCTAATATGTTGTTAGGTAAAAGTGTGTTTCCTAGTGTGTTTCTTTAGTATGCATTAGTATGCATTTGTAGGTAGGAAATCCGACGATCACGATATGTTCCCAACATAGAGTGATCCAACGGCTCATACTGTCCTCGATCTTAATGGCCATTGATCCATGGCTTAACAACCGATTGGTCCATGATCTCTATTTAAAGAGCATGGAGGGTCATTTGTCGATGATTGACTATGAGAAACTCTCTTGTAAAATCTCTCTGTAATATTTTTCTTTGCATTAATAAACTGCTCCAAGTGGTCGCGTTGGCTGGGGCTGTGGATGTTTCCCCGTAGGGGTTTTACCCCATGAAAACATCGATGTGTTGATCTTTGATCTAGTTATGTGAGTGGTTACTGAAGGTGTTCGTCCTCTGTTGGAATACCTATGTTGTCGAACATAAGTTTAACCCTTTTTCAGGCCTGAGAGACTAAATTTACGAAAAAGGAACCCCCACGGAGTCTATAGTTAAGATCTTTTCAAACTCCCTAAAATTGGAAATATGGTCGAGTGACCTTGTTTCTTCACACTCGTTAAATTGGTCCAGAAGAACATCCCTTATGAAGTCCATAGTTAAGCTCTTTTCAGACTCCTTAAAAGTGAAAAGATCGTCGAGTGACCTTGTTTCTTCACACTTGTTAATTGGTTCAGAAAAAAATATACTAGCATGAGTTTACCCCTTTTTTTGGCCTATATATTAAGGAGGAAAAAGGTACACCTAGGGAAATTCGTCTCGCCGAGATATTTCTCCTCATTAAATTTCACTTTTTTGAGCTAGGGAGACTAAATCTAGAAAAAGGAAGTGAGTCCATAGCTAAGCTCTTTTCAGACTCGTTAAAATTGAAAATATTGTCGAGTGATCTTGTCTTTGTCACACTCGTTAAAATGGTTTTGAATAGACGTATTTTCGGTGCTATTTTACCCCTTTTTCTAACTGATTAGACTGCCTTCGAAAAGGTACCCCAGTGGAGTCTTCATTTACGCTTTTTTAGACTCTATAAAAATGAAAAAATGTCGAGCTTACCTTTTCTAGTCTCATTAAAATTACATCAAAGGACACTATCATTATGTCTTATTAATCACATTTCCATCCCTGCATTTTTGGCCTAATGTCGGCTCCATGTTACTCTCAATTGAACCATCTAAAGCATGCCTTATAATGAAATCCTTGTAGCACTTTGCCTTTGCATCTTTACACCTTGAACCATGGAGGAATTTTCCCGAGTGTCCTTTACCTGCATATGTCTCCTTGATCTGAGCATCAGTGTGTTCGTTTCACTTGGAACTAGTATGTTTGTGACACTTTTTCCTCCTTTGTAACGTAGCATTCTTTTATTCTTTTTCAATCTTTCCAAAATTACTGATAAAGACAAAAAAATCAAATACACCCCAAAAAGAGGAAGGGAAAAGTATTTTCTTTTGTTGGTGGCACAATGAGTCACCCTTGGACAAAGCACATCCTTTCGTTTGTTTGTCAATCTTTGGGATTTAATATGACCTTAGGAAGTTGTTCTCACTACATAAAGTTATGTCCTCCTCTGTTTGATTATTCTTCCAAACATATGGAGAGTTTGTGTTGCCTCCTGCATCGTAAACTTATGTGAATGCCATGTTGCCTGAGTCTGATCATTTGTCGTGCTATTATCCAAGGTAATTTTTACCCATCTTGAGTCGTCCCTTCTTCAGTTTGTCTCTTGTCCTCATGCCCAGCCATCCCGAAAGTCCAATCAAGTCCTTGTTCAAAATCAATGAAGTTCTATGCCTGATCGCCGAGATCCTCTTGTATGTTCCCAACGAGCCGTCGAAGACCTCTGGGTAGTGAAGTTGTACACTCATATTACACTCCTACCCAAGTTTTGAAGATCTTGAAGTTGTTGCTTAAGCTCTAAAGGCCTCATCTCCAGCCATCATGCATCATTGGCTTCCTGAACATGGATATTATACATGTATATCTTTTGATTTTGAGATGTAGATCCGCTATGTATTGCTCGCGGCTACACTTTATATAGTTATATGACATGGATATGTAGTGTATTTGATTGACATCCATGACTTTATTTCATTCCAAGCATGGGTATGCCCACCTTGGTGAGACAAATTATTATTTTGCAGATGGCACCTCCCAAACTCTAGTCCTTGGGCTCACTCACTTCGTACGTTGGTGAAGCTTTGTAATTCATTTCGGCCATTAGATTATCTTCTGACCTCACACATTATGGGGCATCTATTATAACCCTAAATTGCATCATACATGCATACCTGGCAGCAAGCCATCTTTCTTACTATTTTTGCCAAAGCCATCACTGAATAGCTATTCTAAAAAACCATATTTTTGAAGATGTATGCGCCCTTCACCACTATTTCTCACGTACACATGCTTTTTGCACCTCTAAAGCTTGCGTACATATGCTAGTTGCACCATTACAGCCCGCGTATACTCACAAAAATTGCAAAAAATAAAAATTTGCAAGGGGATATGGGCTTTTGGGTAATTTCCCAACCAATTGACTGCCCATAGTCGGTCACCCAACTGAATAACTATATTTTTGGAATATAAAAGAATGTGTTGGGGTCCCATTCCTAAAATAAGCATGAGATCAAAGAAAATATGCCCATTTCAGTATTCCCCCTTGCCCCAATTATTTTCTACCACATTGTGAGTTTGAGCCATAATTCCTTATTCTAGCCATTTTTCCTCCATTGCAAAACTTTTTCCATTTTCCTAGAGATAATTGAAGAGGAAAAAGATACGTGGAAGCAGTTGGATATTGGTGAAGAGGAGCCCAGGACCGAGTTTGAGGAGAATTTGTCGGTCTCATATTGTAAGTGACGCTGTGAGATTAATATAAAGAAGTACTTTTTCCGTCCCGCCAAATGATATCTTCAATATTTGTGGTTTACTTATATTTTCTTATGATATCTAACCCACTAATCAATATATAGAATGCATGCTCATATTTTCTTGTTTTTCTTTTTTTGAATGCAGGTTGGCCTTGGGAGGAGATCTACAGTCGGTAAACAATGGAGCACAAAAGGATCGACACCAGACGTGGGGTTTAAGGTAAGGCTACTAGATCCCTATACTTTGCATCTTATGTATGATTGTGGGGTACTGTCAGGATAGTTATTAAAAGTAGTAGACTTTAGACGGTTATCTATGCCTGGACTTTAGAACCCTAATGTAGTCCATAGGGGGTTTTCCCACTATAGAAATGATCCAATTCCATACAGAATTATCCATTCATATTATTGCATTAGCACATCACTTTGTGGATTGGATGTTTTCTAACTGATGTCACACAACACTAGATAAGTTGTTTCCTAGCTAACCACTTGTTTCTGCATAAAATGAATTATTATTTGTGAGTTCTATCCATGTGTAAGAGATTATTCCTTTCAAATTTTCATTTTAGTATCCTACCTAATTCCAAACCAATTTAGTTTCAAGTATTAATTTGAAAAATTATTCTTTCCTAAAGCATGGTTTGTTTGTTGATTAATGGGACTTTGATCTCCTATGATGGTTATGTACTCTGACCTTTCTCTTACAAGACCAGCAATATACACAGAGTATAGGCATGAAGAATTATGTGTACTAATGCTTGATTATGAGCCTAGAGAAAAGAGGATCCAATTAAATATCAAAGGCACAATGAGATGTAGTGTAAATGTTCATACCATGAACATTTTGAATGATGATTCATGATCATCATTCTACCCCAATTTGGTGAATGAATTCATAATGATGCAAAACCCACTCATACGTATTAAAAGAGTTGGTCATGAGAAAGGTGAAATGTAGAAAGTCTATGGGTCAGAAAACAAAAAGGGAGTTTCCTTAATAGCTAGGTGCAACAAATCATTTACAAAAATCCCAAAAGTGGGGAAATCACCCTCAATCGTGACATCACAATATTCAAGAGCGGAATTCTTACTATAAATAGTAACCTTGAAACTATAATTGTATGGTCATCAACACGCTTCAAGGAACTCCTCAACATCTTTCACCTGAATAGGAACCTTAGTAGAAAATATGCATTGGGGCAGATTATGCATTAACACACTCAAAACATCTTGGTGTTGTAAAAACTATAAACAACTATAATCCAAAAACCTAATGGAGAGTATATCCAACTAGCCAAATAAACCAAATGAAAACTATATATAGCTCAAAAATAATTAAAGTATTACTAACATCTAGAGAAAAATGTCAAAAGAGGATGCATTTATTTGAAATGTAGGGGATCACCCTATGCCACAATGTCTGAATAATATTGTTTTCTTATTTTTCTAGAGTTAATGGTATGGCATGCCAATATTATAATAACAATAATCACCCAGGAGGTGGGTTCATTATAGAAAAAAAATATGCAAATTGAAAACTCTAAATTTGAGTAGATATTAAAAAACTCTCTAAGCCCGTGGATGGGGTGCTCTCTATACCTTCTAGAGAAATCATGGATGCATGTAGGCTAATGCCCAGTCAGAGGGAGAAAGTGGATACATCATTGTTTAACAACCCCATCACTTCAGAAATCTCTAGACATTCATCGTGTTTGCAAGTGGAGGTACGTCGGGAGTTAAGCCTGAGAGGAGCCTTATGTGATGGTGTGCTTAATAATGATATGGATATTACTCCTCTTAATGCTCTTAGTGAAAATGAAAATCACCTCCATATGGACTCTTTCATTTCACAATGGACAAATAATGACCCTAGGTCATCAAGATACGAAGAGGGTGATCATAAGGAAGGTAGGGGAGATGGTCACAAATCCAAATCCTTCCATTATGATGAAGAAACTAGGATTCTATCTATACCTACACTTCTACTTGGCACATGTGAGGAGAATGTTGAAGGACACCTGGGTTTGGTCTATGATTGCAAGCCTAGAGGGGACATTGCAAACATGAACTCTTATCATTTGGACTCTGATGAAGAATATGTATAAGGTTGGAGAGGAGACTACAGGGTCGAATTGGATAGCATTATCTCTCATTTTATATACTATAGTTTTGGATAGCATTGTCTCTCAATTTTCCTCTTATTCAAGTCTATGTCTCTCTCTCCCTCTATCTTCTCTTGGATTTATGGAACCCTAAGGCAAGAAACGCATTCATCATGCATTCAATCAATCCTCTACTACCAAATCTACTAAAGGAGAAGTAAAGTTTTACTTTGACACTATCCATGAAATAGCTAAGTCTTACATGCATGACCTTGAGGAGGAAGTTCAACATGTTTTCAAATTCAAGGACATAGAAGAGGTAGAGGATGAAATTGGGGACCTGATTTTGAATCTAGGTTTGTACTAGAATCAGGAATTTCATCTTCTTTCACATGTGGAACTCTATTGGCATACAAAAACGTTGATAGATTTGGGGTTGTTTACCAAAGATGAGGATTTCAAGCAGTTAAATGGGTGCATAGAAGCTCTGAAGATTCAAAATGCTTACATTATGAAGGTTCTCTCGTGGATGGTGAATCGACTAGGTGGGACCTTCACACCCCAAGAATGAAACTAGTCTGGTCTAGAATATTTGAATGTTGTTTCCCAAAGGAATGATTATGTTGTTACTCTCCCACGGGTTTCTCATCATGGTTGATGGAAGATGTTATTATTTTAGTTTTCCTTTTTATCTATGTTATCTAGTCATTTATAAGCTAGTCATTGTTAGGAAGAAGTATGAACATGTTCAGACATATATTATTCAGTCTTTAAACCATATGAAAAACTTATTGTCTAGTTTCCCCATAGGGGGAAGTTTTTTTGGTTGCCTAGAGACTATCATGGTCTCCTCGGGTTGGATCATCTATTTTCTCTCTGTATATTTTGTATGTATTTAATACAATAGATACTCACCAACAAAAAAAAGTCTCTAAGAAGAAAAATGTTAAGAAATGAAAATATCATTGAAAAATATGTCACATCATGAGAAATAGAAATTTTAAACCTAAAATAAGAAATCATCACAAAAAAATTATGTTACTTCCAAAAAAATTGTGACATCACATGGTGATGAAAAAATCATGCCAAGATGGAAAAATCACCAAGGTCTGGTTTAACCCTTATAAAATGCCAATTTTGGTTTTTCTACCTCATTTTTCTTTGCAACAATTAAGGATTGAGAGGAAAAAGTTTACCATTGCAAACAATTGATCTTAGGAGAGAGAAACAATCATTCTCATCGCCATCAAGATTTTTTTTCTTGGAGCAGGGATCAATTTCTATTTATATATAGTTTTCATATTCACAAATCCCAAGTATGTCTTAAAATTACACCCTCTTAACTAGTTTTTTGCCAAATTTATGCAATGTTTTCAAAGTGCATAGAACAATTTATAGGTCTTATTTTTTATGTTGCTCATAGAACAATTTATAGTTTTATTTTTTTGTACCAATGGGCTTTTTCTTCCAGAAGTGTTTGATGTTCAATTTTTTTGGTTTTTTTCTCCATATATTTGAATTTTGAAATTGAATATTACCTTTCCAATATTCCAAAGGCTTTAGACCCATTTTGGTGGCATGGTGAACCTAAAAATGGGACAAACTAAAAAAGTTAACTTGTAAACTACGTGGACATTTCATGATGGGAGGGGTTAGCCCATTGAAATACCACCTTGCAAGAATCACGAGTGAGGTTGGGGTTCCTAGTAAGTCATCCCCAAAGTTTATGTGAGCTACCCACAAAGCTATTTATGAAAAAAATTAAAAAAAGGAGGAGACACTCTCAAAGCTGAAATTTCTACCAATGCAATGGTTAGATTCTCAAGAACCACAAGCATATCTAGGACACAAGGTAATGAGAGTGACTCCATGGGTTCACCTTCCATGAGTACCTCACCTTTATTTTTTTCTAAGAACTAGAGATGGGTCACAACCTTCCATCCAATCAATGATTTGAAAAAAGGAGAAGAAAAAATCAAATAGGATTGTGGGGAGGTGTCATTTTTGAATTGGAATATAGTTGGACATTACAAAGGCCAAACCATGTTTCTAATAAATATGTGATGATATCATTGTTTTCAACCCATGGTATAAGTTCCCTACCTACGAGGAGTTGTAGGGGGGGGATTCTTCAAGAATAAAAAAATGATATCAATATGAGATCAGAGGACCTAAAGTCATGGGAAAACATTAGATGCATGGTGATGTTTGATGGTTCGAAAAATGGGAAGGGTAGGACCCTTAGTAATTTCTATGTACATTGTCTTAGGGGTACAATGTTTATAAAATCCATCAATGCATGTTAAAAATGTGGCATTGTTGTGTGAATTATTGGATGGGTTTATCTAAGAGATTGTTGTGCAAAATATTGTGAAAATAATAGCAGATAATGCAACTAATTATGTGGTTTCCATCAAGTTTTTAATGAAGAGGCATACCACAATGTTTTAGACTTTGTTACCTCCAAAATTTTACTTAATCATAAAATCCCTAATCCAAAAGGTACAACTTAAAGGGGAACTATTAGAATGATCACCAATCTCACCTAAGCAACCTATCCTCTTCACTTTAGGCCAACTCTCCTCTGTCTCAATAGGGGTATCCTTAGCATGATAACAAAAGAAAATCAACTAATCACAAGGTGATCTAAAAATGAAGAAGACGTGTATTCTTGAAATTATTTGCAAGATTTAATTCATGTGTTGAAATGCAAATGGATCAAATTTGCAACACAAATTTTATAGAAATTACTCATAAAAGATGCATATAAACAGCAGCAATAAGCAGTGAACATAAAACACATAACACAACAAATGATAAAGGAGTTCACCCCTCTCTTGGGCTACATCTCCTGGTCCAACTTCCAATGGATATTTTGCATTATTTGCTCAAAGTTCTCAAAAATGTGCTTTACAATGCTCAAAATTCCAAATAGATGGCTCCAATGGCTCCAGAACGTCCAAAAACCCCTAGCTGGGCTTTTTCAACACTTCATTTGGCTAAAAATTGAAGAAGATAGGCTTCTTGGAAGTTCCCCTTCAAACTTGTTGTCTCTAGATCGCCAAAATGCACCCCTGTTGGCTCAACCTAGCCCCCACGCGCTTTTATGCGTTAAAACTCAGCATTGGACTCAACCGCACAAACAGTGCGAACTGTAGGATGGTTATGGCCGCACCTAGCCCCTAACTGCCAAGGCCAAGGTCATGTGGCCCATGTGACCACACGCAAACGCAAACGGGGCTCCGTCCAAAAGGCAAATAGAAAAGGGAAAAGTGGTAGGCATTGGTTATAAAACCATTTGAACCACAATACAAATCCAAATCCATGCGCGTGCACATACAGTGTAACATATGGTCATATGTTAAAGTTATATATGACCGAGGGCTAGGGCTAAGCCCCAACCCGGTCCCTGCACCAACCATACACATATGCAAACTTATATATATATATATATATATATATATATATATATATATATATATATAATGTGATATATATAACAAGGTCCAAATGGTGGTGCGCCAGTTGGCGGCCCTTCCCAAGTCTCTTCCCCTGCCCGGAGCTCACGGGGTCGAGTCCTGTCGATTGCAAAGATTTTAAACCACCAACCAGGTGACACGTGGTGGCCATTTATTGGGCCACGTGTCATCATACAATTAGCCATCGATGCCATGTGTCAGTAGCTCATTTGTCCACTAAACTACCAACTGTCTGCCACTTAGCCCTGCCACGTGTCATACAAACTGCCACATCAACATCCATACAGACTGTACAGTCAACATCCCCTTTTTTTTTTTGCCTGTTTGTCATTTTGAACAGAACGCAATATCTCTCTCTCCCAATGTCCATTTGAACCCAAATGAGTTGTGTTGGGTTCATAATTATGAGGCCTACGCTCCCGTTCAATTTGAAGCGATTCCGAGCACTTTGAATTTTTGAGCAAAATTTGATCTCCTAGATCACAAGGGGAAGGGAGAGTAGATTTAGTAGAACAATTTTTTAGGGTTTTTTTAGGATTTTAAAAGAGGTGATGGAAGGAAGTAGAGATTAATGCCAAATCTAATAAGGGAAATTGGGTTAAGGTGAATCAAAGGGATTATGATTCAAGAATAAAACCCCTCTTAATAATTGGTATATTTAATTCAAGGATTAGTAATAATATATTATAACAAAGGAGGAAGAATAATCTCTTGTCTCATCAAGACTAGAAATGAATACCAAGGCCCTACAAGGAGGGGTCCTCAAGGGAACAACCTTCACCAACAAGATCAACCATATCTTGATAAACATACTCAATAATTCTTTCTATAGTTCCAATATGGATATATAAATAAAGTAACCAAATAATTATCAAACCAAACAAGGAATAAGGACACGATTTACCCCAAAATGTCTTCCCTCCAATTGTAAAACAATTCCCTTCAATGCATTGATCTAGTTAGCTTGTAGAAGACTTGAGCATTTCATCACCGACATTTATGCACCAAATAAGAACCAATATAGAGAAGCTTCAATAAATCACACCAACATACACAAAGAAGAAACATTTACACAACCAGAAACAGACCAATCAACCCCAAAAATGTGAAACTAGACCTGACAGTAAAAAAAAAAAAACTTGGAAAAAAAAATAGTTGACCAAAACTACATAAAATATTCAAATTTTGAATATATATATATATAGTAGGAGCTTTGATACCAATTTTACAAAGTAGGATCATATAGCATGACAGAGCTATAACATTAAGATATTACACTTGAGATCAGTGTTTTTCATTCACAAGTTCCCGAAGGCGAGTGAAGAGGATACACACTGCTTGACACTACTAAGACTCAGACTAGACTCTCTCTCAATTTCCAAATGAATAAATGAGAGGGGTAGAGTCTTATTTATACAAATTCTAGCAAGTTACCGGTAGACATAAACTGGAAACTGCCTGTAAACAAAAGATTCATTTCAAGTGGATGGGGCAGATGTGGACTACAGCTGTTATCTCGTCCCTTAGAGGCTCAACCATATGGGGACCCATACCGACTTTTACGGAATGACCAGATAAAAGAAAATATTCGCAAATCTATGAATAGATTAAATCACATGATTACAAAGTGGAGTTCTACAGGAACCCATGGAACTGACGGGACACCACTGTCGACCTGTTAGACATGAAAAGAATCAATACATCATTATTACAAAATAGTGAGCACTTGGCCCATCATGCTTCCATAAGATTAACTATGTCATACTCAACAATGGAATCAAATGATCCATCACTGTCATAGTTGAAATGATTGCTTGGTGGAGAACTATGTTCGTTTGAGAATGGTGGTAATCCACTGAAGCATTTGTAAAATGGAGATCCTTGCATGGCTGGTATCAATTCATCTTCAGGGACACATAAGTCACCAAAATACTCACTGGTAACTTTATAATATTGAGGCTGGGGTGGCTCAAACTTTTCAAAATGCAGCTCACTACCTTGGAATGATAAGTTAAAAACAAACCGTCCCTCATAATGGGCAGCTTCTTCTATTTCTGCTCTGAACCATTGTATAAAAGCATCCTTACTGGTTCCAAATAAATTAACATCTCTGGGACAATAAGTCCAATATAAAATATACAACCAACTAGACCACCAGATAGGTGTGTCTTTGAATGTGGAGCATTCAAAGATTATCCAACAGCAACCATCATATTTTACTTGCGGCATTATTTTTCAATAATCATCATATGATATACAAGGAGTATATAAGAGAATATATCTCTGTCCTTGCATTGGTCCTCCTATGACTGATCCTCTTGCCATTATTTGGCTCATTCTGAAGTAATCAAAATAAGATGTACAATGGTTATATTTTTGTATCTAGTTATTAAGGATATTTATACAGGCTGGACTGCTTCTAATATAACAACTCAAACATTTAAAAAGGTAACAATATTCACAATCTGTACACACTAAGATCCATTTGAATCCTGGTGGAGGAGCATCCCTTATGCTCAAGGAGGATGAAGCCATTTTATGGTGTTGTTTTTCTCTTTAGATGGAGCAGCTTCTCTAGTAAGAAGATCAGCAACACAATTATCTTTACCAGGCTTGTAGTGGATTTCAAAGTCAAATCCGTCAAGCCACAAGCTCCATCGCAGAATTATGTTGTTTCCCTATTCCAACAGATGTTGATTAGACAACATTCCCTTCATATGCTTCAGATCTGTTCTTACAATAAAATGTACAGGTTTTAGAAACAATCTGAATTTCTTAATGCCATTTTTTACTGCAAGAATTTCTTTATGCGAAGAAGGGTATCTTGACTCAGTATCACTGAAACATCCAGAAGTATATATACAAACTTCTTCCAATTTGGGACCATTTTTCTGCAATAGTACTGCTGCCCAAGTATCATTTGAGGCATCAGTTTCTAATATAAGCTGTAAGGTCATATCTAGAAGATATAGCTTAGGGAGATTTTGAATCTTTTGTTTTATTATTTGAACAGCTTGGGTCATTTTATAATTCCATGGTAAAACTTTACTCAATCTTTTATGCAGTATTCTGACATCCTTTGCTTGATTTTCATAGAACTGTCAGATGTAGTTCAGGCAACCAAGGAATCTTTGTAGTTGTTTCTGGTCAAGAATTTCATCAGGAAATTCTGAAAGCTTTTTCAAAATATGATCTTGGAGTTCTACTTCTCCCTTGGATAGTATCAACCCAAGATACTCAATCTTTGTCTGTGCCCAACAAAGCTTAGAACGGCTGAGCACCAAACCATGTTTATACAAAAGGTCATAAACAACCTTCAAATGTTGTACATGAGCTTTGCAATCTACAGAACACACAAGCAAATCATCAATATATACAATTACAAAATTGAGGTGTTTGAAGATATCATCCATTCTTTTCTAGAATTCAGATGGAGCATTCTTCAAACCAAAGGGCATCACTTTCCATTGATATTGACCATTTGGGACAACAAATGCAGTTTTGTATCTATCTTTAGGGATTATCCCAATTTTCCAAAATCCACTTTTCAAATCAAATTTACTGAAAACATTACACTTCCCAATCTTTGAAAACAACAACTCTTTGGATGGTAAAGGAAACCTGATAGGGAGTAGAGCATCATTCAAAGCTCTATAGTTTATCACCATTCTAGGTTTTCCTCTTTTCTGTTCACTGTGTTTGTTGACATAGAAGGCAGGGCAAGCCCAAGGGCTCCTACTAATCTCTATCAACTTTCTTTCTAAGAGTTCTGAGATCTCTTCCTGACAATATTCACATTCTGTGGGAGACATGTGATTAGCAGAGGCTTTTTGTGGCTTTGGAGTGTAATCTTCCTTATAGGGCAGATTGACGAAATATTTTTCTCTGGTCCAAAAGGCATTTGGATAATCTGATGTACAATCAGATTCTATCTTATCTTTAATATCTTTTATCATTTTTATACCATGCTTTTCAACATGACCAATGATCTTTTGAATATGTACCAGACTGCTTGCAGATTTCTCAATTTGTTGGAAAGTTTGCTTTACTGCAATTCTTGTTTCATAACAAGACTTGCTGGGTACTTTAATTGTTTTGCCCAAAACTATAATATGTACAAAGTTACTACCTATAACAAAAGGTAAACATTTATTTACAAAATCTTGTCCTAACAGTATATCTGCACCAGTATCGTAATAGTAAAGTGTAACAGATACTTTTTCTTCTTGTATGAGTATAGGGAAATCTAGAGCAATATATTTGATCTTTATTTCAGATTTGTTGACCGCTATGAACGAGATATCTATTGGTTGCCAATAATAAGATGGTATAGCTCCATGCTTAGCTCAGGAATATGAGCCTGATGTTAATTGGAGAATGCCTGAGATCGAACCATCTAAGATTTATGATTTACCTATGTTCAAGTTTCGTGCTACTACACTCATCCGTTATTGTTCTCATAATGTGCCACTCTCTCTTGGTCAATCCATTTACTAGATTCCTCTTATTCAGCAAGCTGATATTGATTGGGGATTAGAGCATGGATATAAATATGTCCATCTGGGACTCATTCAGTTTGGAATCAATCCTTTAGTCATGCCTAGTTTAGATACTTCTGTACTAAACTATATCATTGACTCTAGGCATAATACCTTCTCTGATGCCTTAATATCTGGATTCCAATATCCCTTGCACAACGGACCAGTTTGGTCGTCAGCCCTTCCCAGCTATCAAGTTTCTCTTACAA
>ML798120.1:295937-315024 GCA_009831015.1 Picea engelmannii
GGAGAGTGGAACCGGTCCGGGGTTGTCTAAATAACCCAAGCCGTTTGGTATGGACCACCCTGACGAGTTTAACGGCTCCGTTGGCCGCTCTGAGGTCTCGTAAGGAAACCAAAGAGAAAGTGATCTGAGCTAAATGATCTAAAACTAAGGAAACTAGAAACTAATAAAACAAACTACAATAAACTAAACTAAACTAATTATAAAGAAATCAAACTAAATTAGAGGAAACTAGAAACTAATAAAACAAACTACAATAAACTAAACTAAACTAATTATAAACTATGCTAACTATTCTATCTACTAACTACTAACTACGATCATAATAACTCAAATCAACTACTTAATTACCAGCTGCAATCATTCTTTATTCACAAATATACAATATGGACAAATTACAGATTTAATTAAAACCTGCAAAACTCGTGTGTTCGCTGCCCTAAGACAGCCAAGGATTTATTTTTGTCTTTTTATATTTATAAAACAGAAAGAAAGCTAACAGAAATTAAATAATCTATTCTAAATCTAAATAAACTATTAATTAATTAAAACAATAAACATCTAACTAATTAACCTGGATACGCTCCAAGTTTTCCCTGTGTAAGATGACTTCGTAAGCAGCTTGGAGGAAGAAGTTCACACCATTTAGCCCTTAAGCTTCTCGCAAGGGATCAGCTATAATGCTTCCTGAAGTAAGTTACAGGACAAACAAGACATAAAAGAAATCATAACAGTTTTCAGATTATGAATTTATGTAAGAGGGAAACCTACAATACATCAAATTCATATATGATAATCCAATTCATAAAGAAGACAAGGCTATCGTTCATAAACTGAATCCTTAAACTATTATATCTTTTACCAAATTGGAAGTAATAAGGTATGCATAATAATGAGAAATTATATCACTTGAATTTGATTTAGACAGCAAGGTGATACTAAACCAGACACAATATGATATACAAAACGTAGAACAAAGTGTCAATGTGTTGAAAAGCAAAGGCTATAACAACGCATTAATTCTGCTCCAGTTTGAATTAAGATCACATATCCTTGTTCTCCCCAACTGAGGATTGTTTCTTATTACAAAACCATAGGTTTAAATAAGTTTTTCACAAGGCAAAACACCCTTGTGAATAATAGTAAACAATTTATACAATCTGGGAATAATCCCTAAAATCTCTTAAACTAAGTGACTAAAAAAGCTAGTAAAATCTGTAGATCATCCCCTAGCTTCCCATAGTATCCATTGCAAATTCAAATTACCCTGCAATAGACACCAGAATCAAGTTAGAAGATTGTTTTATTCAAAAATAACAACAAAGTTGACTCTGTAGACTCAGCTACAGAATCGTTTGATTCTGTAGCTGGTCTAGAATAGTAAAATGACCAGATACAAATCAAATCAAATCGCACCTAATCACTTAGCAATAATCAACATATTACTAACGATTAGATCAAATAAAACCGAATCAAAACAAAATCGGAACAGAGATATAATCAATACAAAAATAGGAATACCCTGTTTCTCCAATTGTTTATAACATCAAATCAAATCGTAACAGGAATGTTCCAAGAATACTATCAGTGACAAACCAGATCGTGTGGGATAATCATTATCAAAAGAATGAGATTGATATCCTTACAAACATAGAAAGCATTAACGATTTCACACATCACTGTGTCCACACAATCCGATTACTGTCCTCGTTCGTTATGTTCTAAATAATCCATAGGTATACTCATAATTGTAATTGCCTAAAAAATACAGTAGCATATCGATATCAGTCTAAAAAACACAATACATGAACTTCTTCCAATGTAATCGGACCATTTCCATAAATATCGATTCAATAATCATCACGTTAGATCACAGGGTTTTGACAGAGTCATCAAACGAGACATTATAGACACCAATCAAAAGATTCGATGCATTAATCCATTCCTGTAATTTAAATAAACACTTGTTATCATCGGAATACAACTCACATCGTATCAATCATTATCCATTCGAAATTTGATCATGAAACAAATAACATACGAATCGGTCCCAATATAGAAATTATAATTAACACAGTCAACCATTGGTTCATCGTATCGCACAAGATTAATCAAATCGAACAGATATATCATTTGTGTTTCAAAATAGAACTGATTTCAAATAACAATATTTCCAAATCAAATTATGGTCAATCCAACCAAATCTAATCACAACCATTCGGAAATCAAAAATCAAAACTTATGCATGACAGAGCAAATCAACCATATAAATAGAACTCATGAAAACGCTGCATAAAAGAGGGAATATTATACCATGACAGCTGCTCGAGCTATGTCAACTTGGAATTAACAATTGCAGTCGCAGACTCAACGTTTTTAAACAAGATTGATCCAGTAGTCCGTTGATTTTTATCATTAGGTTACCCCTTATCATTCCGACTAGTGAGCTTAGCTACCTGGTTCTCCAAATCCTGAATCTTGGATTGCAGCTGTGGAACGTCCAAATAGTACCTTTCTAACCACAGTCCGCACTGGTCACAGGATGTAGTAACCTTTTGAGCAGAAGGAGGGTTTGACGATTCACCAAGGGTTTGAAAAGGTGACTTGATACCTAGATAGTCAGGGTTACCCTTAAGACACGGAGGTAATTTATCAACGAAATCACAAGGAGTTTCCTCACCATAGAAACCTTCTTCAACGAGAAAACGTTTGATGCTTGAGTCAGAGTCCTCACTGATCGTGATGGCTTCTGTCTTAGCAGGAGGCTTGGACTTATTTCTCTCCATGCGAGAGATCATCCTTGAATTTCTCTTATTTCTAGCAGCAGTCTTCGCCCTAGCCTTCGTGGTTATGGGCTTAGCCACTTTAGTCACGGCCATAGGCGAGTTCAAAGATAAGTCAGGTTCGGGTTTAGGCAGTAAAACACTGTAGGGAACAGGGGTAGATTTACTCACAGATACCACAGGCTTATCAATTGGAGGAGGGTTTGATTCCTCAAAACCGTTGCGGTTGAGGAAATCGGGCCAGGAATCTCGTCGTAAACCCAGTTCATAAACGACCGGCATTTTAATCAACCCAACATGAAAAAGGCTAGTATCAGCCTGACTTCGCTTATACTTCTTAGCCATTTTTAATAAGCTTCGGTGTAGATAATGTGGCAATCTTAACTCAAAACCCATAAACACCATCAGCAAACGTAGATGAAACAGGAAAACAAATCCATACCTGCCTTCGCACGTTACGAACTGCTTAAGGATCATCAATAGATCGTACCAGTGAGGTTTTAACATCTTTGCTGGTAGTCCTCTGCTACACGACCTTACTGTCCGAGAACGAAACAGCAATGTCCATGGGACATCGTTTACCTTATATCTTTTGGACCACTTTTCTCCCTTAACAGGTAGACTAGTCGCCAGGCTGAGAGACTGCTCGGTGATTTCCAACTGGAGGTCTCCGACTTTGGCTCTATAGCCATCAAATGACAGTGCGAATTGTCGAGCAACAGGGATGTTAAAACCATCGAACTTCCGTATAAACAAAAGCCACCCGAATTCTTCGAGGTCGGCGTATGCACCATCGAAAGTTAACAGCGCTTGGCTGCCATTAGGTTCGGCCCTCACTACAGGAGCCATAACCCCTGGTCATGGTAGGTCTCACACCAAATGCACTGCACAGAGTGAATTACGATAGGGTTTGCATAGATTGAATGCTGGATGAGACCGGAAACAGCTCCAGGCGTGCGAGGGTGGTGGGTTTACCATCACCACGTATTACATTAATGAGCCTGTTCCGAGCTGTTTAAAACCATAATCATTAAAACAATTGTATCGACCAGCGAGTTGGTGAATCACCACTTCTACGTGCCATTACCCAGGTCAGAACCAACACATCATACGATATCAACGCGCCAAGTGTTAAGTCACAGTACCAGTATTAATTACCGATTCAACGTGCCAATTCCACCATTTATTCAATTGCTTAATCACAGGGTTTAGTGCTAACATACAGTTCGGGGTTATATCATTCATCGTATAATCCAATCTTTGCAAACATAGTATGCTAAGTATCGATTTGTAAAATCGAATAAGATTAACTCATGCGCCTTGAAACCATTGCTATCATACCTTTATGAATCTGCCAATGTATTTAGTGCATACCATATGTGTTTGTATTCCAAAGTCTTAGAGCCATGCAATAAAATTTGTTTATATAAGAATCGAGTGAAAGCCCATAGCAAGGATAACAACAATATGACCAGATCCATTATAATTTTCATAAATAAGACCAATAACTTTCATGCCCAAAGGTTTAACAGTGAAATATATCCAAATGCGCAATCAAGGTAAGATAATGATCAAGAACATAAGTCTGATAAAACATTTAGAAATCATATGATAAACCAGTGATCAAGTATCAACCAACAAATGAACCAAAGACGACGACAGTGTAAACAACGAAAGAGGTGTTTTCACACTTGCAGTTGTGAAAACTGAGTCGAAATTGAATTGTAATGGTTGCAAAAATGAGACAAATGTCTATTAGCACAATGCGACAATGATTTGTCATGATACCGCAAGGGGTGTAGGCAACTTTTTGAGAGTAATAAAAAAAAATGGGTTGGCTGCCAACACTATGCCAGCGCTTAATCCCAAATTACTTCAACGCGCTACATCCGAAAGCGTGGTGGTTGGACCCAGCAATGTCTCCCCTCTTACTTTAGGTTTTGCTAAACTTACTGTTGTTGAAGAATGGTCTGCAGAATATGAACCCATCTCTTCCAAGATATCACCCCCCATGGCTAGAGAATTAAAAATAGAACAAAATTCATCTGGAAGAAATGTCTTAAGAATAGGAAGATCGCAGAGCACAAGAAATCAAGATTTAGAAAGGCAATTGTCTTCCCTTTCAACTAGTAGCTCTGATTCAACTCAAATAAGATCTTCATTCTTTGACAGATCATCTTTATCCTCCTCCTCATTTTCTAAAGCCCCTGTATATAAACCTGTCTTGAATAAATCTGATTTAGATAATCATTTGTTGACACATCAGAAAGTTTCTAAGAATTGCTATTATTGTAAAAAGAATATCCCTACACAAGAGCAAACCTCTGAGCCTTCTATAAAAGCTAACATATCCCATGTACCATCTGCCCCTAAGAATTTTAGGACATTCCAGTCAAAAATAGAACACAATGGCCAACATGCCAACTGTTCTGAATGTCAAGATCTAGCCATCCCTATGCTAAAAATGATAAATGCCCCTTTGCCAAGGAGTGATAGGGATAAAAAAGATACTCTACCACAAAGAAGTCTTGGACCAGGAAATCACACTCCTGCACTCAAGAATGATTTAGTAGCTGATCTAGATTTTATAAAATATAGAAAAGCAGATGCAGAACCATCTCAAGATATTGTGAGACTACAAAATTATGAAAACTACCAGTCAGTTTGTCTTGCACAGAAAATTGATGATATAGCGCAAGATTTAATACAGACTAAGACCCATATGAATGGTTTGCATTCAGAAATTGATTCTTTAGAGAATAATCAAGAACAAATGAAGTCTCAACTTGAGAACATTCTTGAGAAATTAGAAATAATTCAGACTGCAGTCTTTAGTCTGAAAGATTCTTTTGAGGAAGAGAACAAAACTCCTTCCCCCCTTAAAATTGAAGATATTGAAAGACATGCATATTTCAAATGGTTTGGTTCTTCAAGTTCTAAAGAAGAACATAAACATCTAACTCTTAAGCAGCTAGCAAAAGAAGTCCCTAATCCACCTCTAGCAAGGATTGTTGAAGTTCTGGAAATTGTTTTTGAAAAGATAGGGTTAGTCAAGAATCAATCTGTTGGATTAGCAGATAATATCTGACAGGCGTCACGAGCTAGCTCCTCTCTAGTTCCTTTTATTAAAGCAATATATGATGCTGAAAGTTCGACAAAAAATGCACCCCGTTCATCACATGATGATGCAGGTGGAAATGCTTTCCAATCTGCTTGGGAAAAATGGTGCAATGCAAAATATGGTTCTTCCAAAAAAGTCCCCTTTGATCCAGCCAATTCTACTGAACATGCTTCATTCTCAAGAGAGAATATTGAATATGCACCCATTACAAATCTGAATTGCAGATCAAAAAATGAAATGATAATGATAATCCAGAAATGGCAAGCTTGGGCAAGGACCCAAAAATTGATATTCAAAGATAAGGTAACTTGGAGCGATTTAGCTTTGAGGTTAACCTGGGGATTTACTGGAAATTTAGGACTCTGGTAGGATAGATTTCGAGAAGAAGACAAGCTTAAATTGTTAAATAATGATACTCCAATTGAAGATCTTATTAAAGCTATAGTGCATGAATTCTATGGCAATATAAAAATTGATTCTAATCATTATGCTAATTTATTTATGAATCAACAGTTATGCCATATATCACAACTCCCATAATTCCTATGTACTATGCAAGATTTATTGTACAAAGCACCTGATCCAGAAAATGTAGTATACCTATGAAAGTACTTATCTGCTATGCCTGGAAAAGTACCCAACCTAGTTAGAGAAAGACTTGAAGAATTGGATGTTGATATATCCCAATTATCTCTAGCAGGATTGCATGAGCATATTGTTATGGCTCTGCAAAAAGAATGTCTTAGGAAAAAGACTAATAAATCTTTAAAGAAACAATTAGGTTTTGACTCTTCTATCTGTGATACATTTGCAGAAACATATCACTTTGGTTGTAACAAAAAACATACAAGGAAGGGATCCTGTAAAAAGGATTGTGGTTGTTTTAAATGTAAAACTAAGTCTAAAGGATTTTCTAAGAAATATCCTAAAATATTCACAAGAAGCAGTCATTTCAGAAAGAAAGCCTACTTTAAGTGTCGGCCACAGAATCATAAAGAAAAACAGTCCTCTTGTTTTATATGTAAAAATCCTGGCCACTGGGCTTCTCAGTGTCCTCTGCGGTCTAAGACTAAATTCCAAAATAAAATTATGGATCTTTTTCAGTCTGGCTATGATCCTTCCAAATGGGAATTAGTTGACAACCGTTCAGATGGTGAATACCTATCCCTCACTGAGGATAGTGAGTCCTTTCCTGAAGACAACCTCTCTAACCAAGGATCTGATATTGATTCATATTCATCACACTTGGAAGAAACCTTCCATTTTCTTGACATTAAAATGATGTCACCATATATAGACCTACCCTCTCTTCTCAAACAAAGGTCTAATCTCCAAGCCAAATTGTCCATCCTTACACCTGGACAATTTCATCTCTCCAGACGCTATGCTTCACAAATTGCTCAACTCTCTGCCCAAATTGCTAAGATCCAGCAGCCAAGTGTGGTGAATATTCAAAATTACACACCCACAGATGTTTATTTTATCCCAGCACAAAGAAAATAATCTAGAGCAAAAAGTATTGTTAAGTTTTCAGAACCTATTCAGGAAACTCTATCAGAGGATGAATCTTTAGACAATACTATATTCCATCTAGAAGAATCAATCAAAGAAAAGGAAGAATTACTTGTTGATTTATGGAAGAGCTTAAAGCTACAGAAAGAAGAATTGAACTTTCTCAAGATGAAACGAGATGAACAACTAGAAAGAGAAATGTTCAAGCAAGATACAGAAATTGAACCATTTGAGTCTAAGCAAGTGAATGGCTTAGATGATAGATTGGTTATCCCTGTAAATATAAAAGTCCAAGGATATTTGCAATATACATTAGATGCACAATTAGATACAGGTGCAATGAATTCCTGTGCTAAGCATGGAGCTATACCATCTTATTATTGGTAGCCAATAGATATCTCGTTCAGAGTGGTCAACAAATCTGAAATAAAGATCAAATATATTGCTCCAGATTTCCCTATACTCATACAGGAAGAAAAAGTATCTATTACACTTTACTGTTATGATACTGGTGCAGATATAATGTTAGGACGGAATTTTGTAAATAAATGTTTACCTTTTGTTATAGGTAGTAACTTTGTACAGATTACAGTTTTGGGCAAAACAATTAAAGTACCCAGCAAGTCTTGTTATGAAACAAGAATTGCAGTAAAGCAAACTTTCCAACAAATTGAGAAATCTGCAAGCAGTCTGGTACATATTCAAAAGATCATTGGTCACGCTGAAAAGCATGGTATAGAAATGATAAAAGATATTAAAGATAAGATAGAATCTGATTGTACATCAGATTATCCAAATGCCTTTTGGACCAGAGAAAAATATTCCATCATTCTGCCCTATAAGGAAGATTACACTCCAAAGCCACAAAAAGCCTCTGCTAATTACATGTCTCCCACAGAATGTGAATATTGTCAGGAAGAGATCTCAGAACTCTTAGAAAGAAAGTTGATAGAGATTAGTAGGAGCCCTTGGGCTTGTCCTGCCTTCTATGTCAACAAACACAGTGAACAGAAAAGAGGAAAACCTAGAATGGTGATAAACTATAGAGCTTTGAATGATGATCTACTCCCTATCAGGTTTCCTTTACCATCCAAAGAGTTGTTGTTTTCAAAGATTGGGAAGTGTAATGTTTTCAGTAAATTTCATTTGAAAAGAGGATTTTGGAAAATTGGGATAATCTCTTAAGATAGATACAAAACTGCATTTGTTGTCCCAAATGGTCAATATCAATGGAAAGTGATGCCCTTTGGTTTGAAGAATGCTCCATTGGAATTCCAAAAAAGAATGGATGATATCTTCAAACACCTCAATTTTGTAATTGTATATATTGATGATTTGCTTGTGTGTTCTGTAGATTGCAAAGCTCATGTACAACATTTGAAGGTTGTTTATGACCTTTTGTATAAACATGGTTTGGTGCTCATCCATTCTAAGCTTTGTTAGGAACAGACAAAGATTGAGTATCTTGGGTTGATACTATCCAAGGGAGAAGTAGAACTCCAAGATCATATTTTGAAAAAGCTTTCAGAATTCCCTGATGAAATTCTTGACCAGAAACAACTACAAAGATTCCTTGGTTTCCTGAACTACATCCGACAGTTCTATGAAAATCAAGCAAAGGATGTCAGAATACTGCAAAAAATATTGAGTAAAGTTTTACCATGGAATTATAAAATGACCCAAGTTGTTCAGATAATAAAACAGAAGATTCAGAATCTCCCTAAGCTATATCTTCCAGATATGACCTTATAGCTTATATTAGAAACTGATGCCTCAAATGATACTTGGGCAGCAGTACTATTGCAGAAAAATGGTCCCAAATTGGAAGAAGTTTGTATATATACTTCTGGATGTTTCAGTGATACTGAGTCAAGATACCCTTCTTCACATAAAGAAATTCTTGCAGTCAAAAATGGCATTAAGAAATTTAGATTGTTTCTAAAACCTGTACATTTTATTGTAAGAACAAATCTGAAGCATATGAAGGGAATGTTGTCTAATCAACGTCTGTTGGAAAAGGGAAACAACAGAATTCTGTGATGGAGCTTGTGGCTTGATGGATTTGACTTTGAAATCCACTACAAGCCTGGTAAAGATAATTGTGTTGTTGATCTTCTTACTAGAGAAGCTGCTCCATCTAAAGAGAAAAACAACACCATAAAATGGCTTCATCCTCCTTGAGCATAAGGGATGCTCCTCCACCAGGATTCAAATGGATCCTAGTGTGTGCAGATTGTGAATATTGTTATTGTTTTAAATGTTTGAGTTGTTATATTAGAAGCAGTCCAGCCTGTATAAACATCCTTAACAACTGGATACAAAAATATAACCATGGTACATCTTATTTTGATTACTTCAGAATAAGCCAAATAATGGCAAGAGGATCAGTCACAGGAGGACCAATGCAAGGACAGAGATATATTCTCTTATATACTCCTTGTATATCATATGATGATTATTGCAAAATAATGCTGCAAGTAAAATATGATGGTTGCTGTTGGATAATCTTTGAATGCTCCACATTCAAAGATATGCCTATCTGGTGGTCTAGTTGGTTGTATATTTTATACTGGACTTATTGTCCCAGATATGTTAATTTCTTTGGAACTAGTAAGGATGCTTTTATACAATGGTTCAGAGCGGAAATAGAAGAAGCTGCCCATTATGAGGGATGGTTTGTTTTTAACTTATCATTCCAAGGTAGTGAGCTGCATTTTGAAAAGTTTGAGCCACCCCAGCCTCAATCTTATAAAGTTACCAGTGAGTATTTTGGTGACTTATGTGTCCCTGAAGATGAATTGATACCAGCCATGCAAGGATCTCCATTTTACAAATGCTTCAGCGGATTACCACCATTCTCAAACAAACATAGTTCTCCACCAAGCAGTCATTTCAACTATGACAGTGATGGATCATTTGATTCCATTGCTGAGTATAACATAGTTAATCATATGAAATCATGATGGACCAAGTGCTCACTATTTTGTAATAATGATGTATTGATTCTTTTCATGTCTAACGGGCCGACAGTGGTGTCCCGTCAGTTCCGTGGGTTCCTGTAGAACTCCACTTTGTAATCATGTGATTTAATCTATTCATAGATTTGCGAATATTTTCTTTTATCTGGTCATTCCGTAAAAGTCGGTATGGGTCCCCATATGGCCGAGCCTCTAAGGGACGAGATAACAACTATAGTCCACAGCTGCCCCATCCACTTGAAATGAATCTTTTGTTTACAGGCAGTTGCCAGTTTATGTCTACCGGTAACTTGCTAGAATTTGTATAAATAAGACTCTACCCCTCTCATTTATTCATTCGGAAATTGAGAGAGAGTCTAGTCTGAGTCTTAGTAGTGTCGAGCAGTGTGTATCCTCTTCACTCGCCTTCAGGAACTTGTGAATGAAAAACACTGATCTCAAGGTTAATATCTTAATGATATAGCTCTGTCATGCTATATGATCCTACTCTATTATATATATATATATATATATATATATATATATATATATATATATATATATATATATATATATATATATATATATATATATATATATATATATATATTAATGTGAATCCAAACCATTTATACACAAATATGAAAATTTTCTCATCCATATAGCAAGTAAGAGTGCATATAACCAAAATTTCACTAAGTGCAATGCATCTCTAAACCAAAATACATCAACAAAGAGGCTCTAAATTCCCTCTAGAGAAAAAAAAAAACATGATACAATAAATAAATACATATCATAAAAATAATTAGCTATATTTGGATCATCATCATCAGTGTCACCCTCTAAGCATTAAAATAAGATACTAAAATCTTAACATGCCTAATAAGTGATTTTATTTGAGTGAAGGGTACAAATTTACTAGGGTCATGACATAAGAGTTCAACAATGAATGCCACAAACATCAAGGTACATAAAGGGATTAGTTATCTTTATTAAATATCATTTCCATATCCTCATACATGATAGAATATAGTGGAAATGTTGTAATCATGCCAATCTTGGAATCTTAAAAACCGTTAAGTATGTTGAATTTTGAATGGGACTTGTTCAACCATTTTGGGTAACCCTTGAAGATTCTATAAAATATCTTAAAATTTTATGATAGATCATCAATATCATGTATTTGTTGATCAGAGATGCAAACATATGTTGTAAACATCGAAGGATGGTGTCTATGAGGTTATATTCTTGGAGGAGCATCCATGTGAATTTATTGAGGGGATGGACAAGAAGCATCTAGTAATCATGTCTTGGATCCATAGCATGATACTAGAATTCATCCCAAGTCATATAATCTAGAAAAGAAAAAAAAAAATTAGTGTTGAAAATATTGAAGAAGTACGAGCTATTGAAGATTCCCCCACCTTGACATGATTCAGAATTATTAACACTTGAGCAACTCCAAGCATTAATAAAGATTAGTTTTAGAAATAAGAACTATGTACCTATTGGTGTGCATTGAGTGTTTGGAGGTGTAGTTTAGAATATACACTAACATTGGAAGTTTCATAAGATTGTCCAAGTATGTTGTGATAATTTTCCCAAGGGGAAAAATATCAAAGATGTGGAAATTATGTTGGCAAGGTTGACTGGTGGAACTATGGTTAATTTTATCCACTAAGAGGATTTGTGAAATATAGATATTATGTAACATAATTCTAGATGCAAGAAGCCATTGATATGAAACCACTACATTGGGTATAGTGGTGCTTTGTTATCTAACCCACATCCTGGGTGGTTGCTTGAATTGAAAGTTTTGGCCTTTCACGGTCTAGAAGCTGAATTGATGTAGATGATGTTTTGTAGACAAGTTTGGTTTCATCCCTTTGGAGAAGTAACTAAGGCCTTCTATGGGGTATTTTTTTATAGACATGAAGGAAAACATGATGCACAATTTTCTTGTGAAAATTTGCCTAGTCTTATTGTCAAAAATGTTGATTTTCCTTTGCAAATTGAAGTATGCCATGAACCATACTGCAAGGATAAATTCTAAGAATATGGGAATAAAACAAAAAAAATTGTAGATAGACTACATGCTAGATCATATTCATCTCAACGTATTAGAACAAAATTTAAACAATGGTATTTCCAACAAGCTTGAGGGATCACCAATCAACACATAAAATAATTTCTCGGGTCTATCAGCAAATACCCCATCATAGAAGAGATATTTGATGCCTATTTTTGAGGAAATATGACACATATATCTATATTAGATCCATAGAATAGAGAGTGTTATGAATAAGGCATATTTCACATGGAAAATTTATGATTTACTTGTTAGAGAAGTCAAGGTTATATAAGTGGAAGTTATTGCAGAAACAATGTCAAGCTACCAGATGAAATCAGAACTAGGATATTAATGGATGGTGAGTATGGTCTTGTTAGTAAAGATCAATAGATGCTTTTGTGGAAATCCTAGTTCATAGAGACATCCAATAATGTAAATTTGATATGGAAAATGAGGGCATAGATGCAGGTCGTTCTAATGAAAGGAACATAGTTTCCTAGTGAACCAAATTATAGAAGGCATGATGATTTTCAAAGATAATTACATGCCACTATGGTAGTTGTTTTATGGCTAGCTCTTTGTTATTTATTTGTGGTCAACAGTCTGTTATGTCTTTAAATAGAGGTACATTTCCTCTCATTTGTATCATCACAACTCAAGGGAGAAATCCCTTAGGAGGTCCAAAATTTTCTGAAATTTATTGGAGCATATTGGCCTTGTACTTATGCGCACTTTTGGAGGATTGATCTAATGGATGCTTTTTCTTGTTTTGGTGGATATTTCATGGTGATAAAGTTTCTTCATGCATAGAAACTTGGATGAGTAATTATTTTTTATGACCTAAGGAGAGCATATATGGGGCTAATTGTATATGATATGACCCCAAGGGGGGCATATATGGGCCTAAATGTACATGTAATGTGTAAATATATATGTAATGAGGTCAGACTAATCGTAAAAGGGGCCTCATGTGAAAGTGTGAATAGTTATATATACATATATGGTTCCCCTATTCTTTAAGAAGTTATTCTGTAACTTATCTATATTGGAGTTGTGTTCCATGCTCACATTATGTACATGGTGTGTACTTCTATTATTTTATGATATTTGTAACGATCAGTACATTCGGTATCAGATCATTGATCCTAGGGTTTTTCTTCCTCAAGATAGTCATTTTGGAATTTTCACTATAACTTTTTCTTGGAGCATTTTCAGAAGGCGAAACCTAGAGGATATTTAGAATACTTATCATAGTACCTATGATATTGCTAGTGGGAAAAACCCCCCTATGAATACACTAGGGTTCAGAATGTAGGTAGATCAATTAATCGTCTAAAATTCAACAACTTCTCTAACTACCCCAAACATAAAAAAAATGCATACAAGAAAAGAAAAGATGATAGGGATCGGGTAACTATACCTCTACTCTATGTCCGGTGTTGATCCCCTTGCACTTGAAAGCTTCGCTGACTACATGCCTCCTCTGAAGGTTGGCATGCTTTCAAAGATAGACAAACAGAAAGCTACAAGCATGCTATTCATATAAAAATTAGGGTTAGATGTTAGAATTCCAAAACATAAACCATTAAAAGCATTCAATATGCCATGATTTGGGACAGGTACTTCTTTTATTAATAATTCAATGATTATACCTTTACAACCAAAGCCAACTATTACTCCACGAACCTGGTCTGGGCTCCTCTTCACCAAGATCCAAGTGCACCTTTGTATGGCTTCTCCTCTCAACCTTTTGATATCTTCTTGGGAAGTGAATGGGTTTTGATGGAGGAAGAAGGGATAATTGGGGAATGTTGAGGCAATTCTCACAAAAGGGTTGCAATTACTTGGGCAAGGATGGGATGTGAAATGGGAAAAGTTTCACTATTCTTATGTCTAGATGTGAAATGAGACCCAAACACCTACTTTTATATGACAAAAGGATGTTTATTCAGTTGGGTGACGGACTATAGGTAGTGGATTAGTTGGGAAACTAGCCAATAGCCTGTAATCTCAATGAATTCCTTGCAACTTTTTATTTTTTGCAACTTTTGCAAGTATACGCAGGTTGTAATGGTGCATCATGTGTATGTACATGGGTTATAGTGGTGCAACAAGTGTATGTACGTGGGAGGGCAGTATTGGTGCAGGGCGCATACATGTTCAAAAAAATGGTTTTTTAGAAGAGCAACTCAATAGTGGATTGGAAAAAAATGCAAGTAAGACGGACAAAGGCCAGGTATGCATGTGTATAAAAATTTAGGGTTATAATAGATGCCCCCTAATGTGTGAGGTCATAAGAGCATCTGATGGCCGAAATACATTACAAAATACTCACCAATGTATGAAACGAGTGGGCCCAGGACGAGAGTTCGGTAGGTGCCATATGCAAAATAACAATTGTCTCTCCGAGGCAAGCATACCCATGCTCAGGATGAAATAAATCATGGATTCCAATCAAATACATTGCATATCCATGTCATATAACTATATAAAGTGTAGCCATGAGAAATACACAATGGATCTACATCTCAAAATCAAAGATATACAAGTATGGTATTCATCTTCAAGAAGCCAATAAAGCCTGATGGTTGGAGATGAGGTATTTAGAGCTCGAGCAACAACTTCAAGATATTCAAAACTCAGGTAGGATTACAATGTGAGTGTATGACTTCACTACCAAAGGTCTTCGATGACTCATCGGGAAAATACAAGAGGATCTCGATGATCAGGCAGAGAACTTCATTGATTTCGAACAAGGACTTGATTGGACTTTCAGGATGGTCGGGTTATGAGGTCAAGAGACAAACTGTAGAAATCCCGACTCAGGTTGGGTGAAAATTCCCTTGGACAAATTCATGAAAGATGATTAGAATCAGGCAGCATGACATTGACATAAGTTCAAGATGCAAAAGGCAACACAAACTCTCCAACTCTTTGGAAGAGTAATCAAACGAAGGAGGACACAACTCTACGTAGCGAGAAAATATTCCTAAGGTCATATTAGATCCCAAATTCTTGATGAACAAACAGAAGGATGTGCTTTGTCCAAGGGAAACTCCTTGTGTTGCCAAAAAAGAATGTCTATTTCCTGTCCCCACTTTTTGTATTTTTTTTATTTTTTTGTCTTTTTCAATTTTTTAAAGAGATTTGAAAAAGAATAAAATAATGTTATGTTACAAAGGAGGAATGAGTGTCGCAAGCAAGAACATTAGTTCTAGGCACAAGGAACACACTAATTTTTAGAGCAAGGAGACATGTGCAGGAAAAGGACACTCGAGGAAAATTCCTCCATGGGTCAAGGTGGCAGGTCATAGAGGAAAAGTGCTACAAGGCTTGTGTATAAGGCATGCTTCAAAGGTTTAGTTGAGAGAAACATGGAGCCGACATTAGGCCAAAGATGCAGATATGTAAATGTGATTAACAAGACACAATGAAACCCCCTTCAATGTAATTTTAATGATCCCGGAGAAGGTAAGCTCGGTAGTTTTTTCACGTTTAGAGAGTCTGAAAAGATGCAAAAGAAGACTCCAAGGGGTACCTTTTTTGAAGATAGTCTAATCAGTTTGAAAAATGGGTAAACTAGCACCAAAAAGACATCTATTCAAAACCATTTCAACAAGTGTGACAAGGACAATATCACTCGACAATGTTTTCAATTTTAAGGAGTCTAAAAAGAGATTAACTATGGACTCACAGCCTTTTTCTGGATTTAGTCTCCTTAGCCCGAAAATGTATAAAATTTGAGGAGAACTCTCATGGCGAGACGAATCTCCTGAGGCTTACCTTTTTCCTCCATAATCCACAGGCTGGAAAAAGGGGTAAAATCATGCCAGTAGATGTTCTTATGGACCAATTTAACGAGTGTGAAGGAACAAGGTCACTCGACGATCTTTTCAATTTTATGGAGTCTGAAAAGAGCTTAACTATGGACTCTGTGGGGGTTCCTTTTTGATAAGTAATCTCCAAGGCCCGAAAAAAGGTGATAAACCAAAACGAAGGAGAATGTTCCTTTTTTGTAAATTTAGTCCCTCAGCCTGAAAAAGGGTTAAACATATACATGAGAATACTCTTCTAGTGAACCGAAGTTCCTAGAGTATACCTTTGTTTGTAAAATTGACCATCTAGACTGAAAAAGGGGTAAACTACCGTCGGACAGACGTGCCTTCGAATTTGATTTTAGTGAGTGTGAAGGACAAAAAGATCACACGACAATAATTTCATGTTTAGAGAGTCTAAAAAGGGCTTAAAGAAGACTCCATAAGGTTACTTTTCTCAGTTAATCCAGACAATATTGAAAAGCATAAATGTAGTCTCGTCAAATGTTGCTTTCGGATTTCAAAGTGAGCTTGAAAGAAAACAAAGTGTGCTCATTTTGGGAGTCCCTAGGGTGAGGCCAAGAGTGATGGTGCACCAGATGAATGAGGCTCAATCTCGTAATCATGACAATACTAACAAGGACTCCCGAGCCTAAAGTCATTCTAGACATCATGGATGCCAAAATGCAACAAGGATCTATCTGGGGAATCCATGTAAAGGTAGGCTCTACCACCTAATAACGACACTTCTAAAGAAGCAATGATGGTTATGTGTTGCATGTCGATGGGATCGATCCTACGGAAAAGCGGAAAAGACAACGAGATGCAGAAATTGGAGGTGAAATCCTAACTTATATGAAAAAAGTTGGAAAAAATGACTTTTACCAAAGGAGTTTTTTAAAGTGACCCATCTCCCAAAAAGTTACCAAACCAAAAGGAAAAGTGTATCTTAACATCCAATAAGAAACTCAAGAATGGGATTTAATGATTTCCAAGCCAAAAAAAATGACAAAGGGGGTAAAAAAAGTGGCAAAAAAGGCCAAAAAAGTCTATAAATAGAAGTTGATAGCTCATTTTCACCATTGTAATTTGAAAATTAACCAAAAGGTTAAAAATACCCCTTTTCTAAAGAAGTTGATTATGGGAGCTTCAAAGGATTAAATGAACTTCTGCTTGGACCATGTAAGTAAAAATTCATCCCTCCTGCATTTCCTTTCTCCCTTTATGTATTCTTTTTGTTTTGGGGATAATGCACTCTCCTAAAAAAGGGCATCCCTATGTGTACGCGGGTTGTCCAAGGATAGCCCGCATATGTACTCGGGAAGAAAACAGTCTACCTACATACATACGCGACTGTGACAAAAATAGCTTGCGTACACCCTCAAAATCATGGAAAAAATAAAAATGAAAGAGATAACTCTCCTTTAAATTGTCATGGAACAGGATGTATTTCCACTGGAGGGAGAGGGAACATGAGGATATTGATATCTTGGTCTATGAGGACCCTTCTGCCATTTCCGCATTGAAAAAATGTGGATTGTGGAAGTTCTTTTGGTGTTCGTTTATGAGGGCACAACCCAGGTTATTGAACACCCTGGTGGATTACTGGCATCTAGATGTAGAGGCGTTTATGATAGAGGGGCAGTCATTGACTCCCATGACTGAGGAAATATACTTCTTAACTGATCTCTCGAGGAGAGGGGAACCAGTCAATATGCACACTTTCTCCCTGGGCCTTTCAACATTGAAGACTACATTAGGATGTATTGCGAGGTCGGAACTAAGAAAGTAGGTTCTCAAGTGCCCATCAACAAGATCACCAACTTGTCACTGAAGGTGATCCTATTACTTATTGGGCGGATCACTAGATCTATGGCCCTACACCAGGCTTCTCAGGTGCACATGCATTGTGCAATTTAGTGCCTTGAGGCACATATTTATGAATGGAGAATGAGAATGATCACTTGCATGAAGAGGCAGCTGACAGAGTGTTGAGATCATAGCAACAAGAACTTCGGGTTTGGCACCATTCTATGCTCATTCTTCTTCGAGAGGGTGCCCAGTCTGAGTCCCATAGAGAATGTATAGGGGCATGTGGCCTTCTTCCGAGCAGTATGTAGATGGGAAACACTGTTGCCTCAATAGGGGAGAGGAAGGACCATAGAGGCCTTCGACGACAAATTCTTCAACTGGTGGCCACAACAGATTCCATCCATAGAGGACTGCCCCTATGCTGGAATCAACTTCTCCAAAGATCTGGATATCGTCGTACCTCCCGGAGAGGAGTGAGGAGAGATAGGTACCTATTTTTAAAATTATTTAATTTTTAATTTCTTTTATATATATTATTTTTATATGCATCAGGGTACTGACATCTACATATATATTATGTACATATGTGGGACTAGTGCGCCCGACAGACTTCGTGAGGACTCGGCGACATCCTCGACTAGAGGTGGGACCAGCAGCAGTTGGTGGACCAACAGCCACAGGGGGACCTCCATCTGGAGAGGTTGAGAGAATTTTGAGGTGGGTGGAGCGAAACCTCACCACTCTCACTCCTACAGTTCCCATGGCCGAGATTGAGTATCTCTCGCCATCCATGCAACATCAACATCATGTAGTTGGGGTGCCATAGACTTGAGTCCAACTTTTCCGGCATTTGGCTAATGTTGTCATTCACTATGGAAGGTCCAATAAGCACCAAGCTTAGATAGGCTGGACTTGTTATGTGTTGAGAGCACATTTTGTATATTTTGAGGGCATAAGCCCCATTATTTATACTGGATCTTATTTTTTAGGCGTCCATGCCCACCTATGTACTCTAACAC
>ML798120.1:315116-357946 GCA_009831015.1 Picea engelmannii
TAGTGCTTCTTTTTATGTCTGTGCAACATGCCAATCTAATACTTGATTAGCTAGAGTATCTGTCATTTGATTTAATCTCCTAGGAACATGGATATACGTAATGTAATCAAAGTAGTGTTCTAAGAGACATACCCTAAGGAAAAGTTGGTGTAAAGTAGGATCATAAACGTGGTAAACTCCATTTAACTAGGACACAACCAGTTGAGAATATAAGTAGACTTAAAGGTGAGAAATTCCATGCAACAAAGCATCAGGAAGAAACTCTATCACTGCCATGTACTTGACGACATTATTTGTGGCGTCACCTAGAGAGATAACTCCGGAAGATAGCAACTGGACTTCAGGTGTGAAAATCACCCAAGTTGTGGAAGCAAGCCTTGGTGTGTTAGCTAGTGTTGTCCGCAAACCCAATGAACACCTCTGATTCACTTGACATCTTCCACAGTGAAAAAGATGACATAAATAATGACACGTCTATAAAGCAAAAGACAAAAAATTGTATAAGAACTATACATATTTACAAGAAGTATCCCAGATGACCAACCTAAGAGTAATACTTCTTGAGGTAGAGCCCATTTCTAGGCTCTGCCAAGGCATTTCCCTCAAAGTCAACCAAATGATAAGCACCCTTATTTAAGACCTCTTTTACAATGAAAGGTCTGAACAACATGGGTTTGAACTTGCCTGCCCCCAGGGGATCCTTGTGTTGTTCATATACCAAGATAAGATCGCCTTCAGAGAAAATCTAAGGATGAATGGACTGATCATATTGAAACTTGACTCGTTGCTTGTGAGCCTCATTGACCAAGGCTTCATCACGACATTTCTCATAGAGCTGCTCGAGATATAATAGGTGTTCCTTAAGAAGTGAAGTGTCTAGAAGTAACTCTATTGCCAACTTTAAAGATGGGATCTGGCACTCAATAGGAAAGACTGCTTCCAGCCCGTTTACGAGTTGAAAAGGTGAGAAACCAGTGGTAGTATTTACAGACATTCGATAGGCCCATAATTTTGAGTACAACATCAAATGCCAATTTGACCTGGTAGAATTGATCATTCGTTGAAGAATAGTCTTGAGGGACTTATTCACAGCTTCCACCAGACCATTCGCTTGTGGGTAGTAGGGTGATGAATGTTCTTGCCTCAACCCAAGATTTGATGTTAACTCAGACATCATTTTGTTCTATAAGTGAATACCATGGTCAGTGACAATATCCTTCGAGATGTTTTACCTTGCTACTATCTGGTTAAAAATGAGAGAGTCGTTGTTTTCTATCATTGTTAAATGTTGGCATAGCCTCGACCCACTTTGTGAAGTATTCTACCGCTACGATGATATAACGATTTCCCCTGTCTAAAGTCGGGTGACATGTAGTAAAATCAATCCCCCACTTAGTGAAAGGACCAACAACGATGAAGGTAAACATGTGAGCAGGATGTACCCTCATCTTCTGAGAGAATATCTTACACGGGTGGCACTTCTTGATCGACTCAATGCAATCCTTGATTAACGTAGGCCAAAAGTAACCGGCTCGTAGAATATTTTGGGTTGTTTCCAACCCAGACAAATGACCACCACATGCTCCAGTGTGGGATTCGTTAAGAATGAGTTATGCTTCCTCGTGTATAAGACACCGGCGAGGAATGCAATCTATGCCTCGACGATACAAAGTGTCATCGAGTATGAGATAGTTTTGCGCCTGATGTTGAATTCGTCAACGCTCATCACAAAAGAAAAAGCAGGGCACTTCAAATTCAGGAGATAGATTAGTATATCTCCATACCAGGGGTCCGAAGATGCAATCAGAAAAAGATCTCCTTTGATAAGTGATTCTTCGAGTGTAACACACTTGATTCAACCCAAAGTTTCGAAATAAGTTTCGCAAAGACCAATGACTTTTTGGATTTCATAGAAACAAAATACAAGTCAAATTCCTAGAGGATTACAATCCATCTACTGATGTTTCTGCCAATGACCCATCGTGTCAAAACATATTGAGAGGGATTCATAATGACAATAATAGTGGTCTTGCAAAGAAGAGTGTAATGATGGAACCATTGGACAACATGCATTGCTGCCAAATAAATCTTCTCAACATGGGAATAGTTGAGTTCCGACCCAACTAGGCCTCGACACAGGTAATAAATAACATGATTCTTGATCATATCATCCTCTTGAACCAAGACCATGTCGATATTCGACTCTACAGTGGCCAAGTATAACAAGAAATATTTGTTATAATCAGGAGGCTGGAGCAGAGGGGTAGACGTGAGGTCACATTTCAACACTTCAAAAGAGCGTTGAGTGGTTTCATTCCAATAGAAATGGAATATATTTTTCAATAAACGCATGAACCCTTTAGTGATATCGGTGTAGTTCGCGACAAAACATCGAAGAAAGTTTGCTTTCCCCTATAAGATTTGAAGCTGGGGTATTGTGCATGGGGGAGGCAACTAAAATATCACCTCAACCTTAAGAGGATCGACCATGATCCCTGTTGTCGAAATTATGAAACCTAAGAGACGACCCGATGTCACGCAGAAACTAGACTTGTTAGGATTCGAGAAAATCTGATAATAGTGACATCGTTCAAAGATTAGTCAGAGGTGTGTGGGATGATCAGATCTCTTGCAAGAGTGTGATGCTAGATCATCAAGGTAAGCCTTGACTATATTTCTAAGGTCGTGGAAATCAAAATACATGGCCTGCTGAAAAGTAGATCCAACATTCTTCAGGCCAAAAGGAATATTACAATAAGAAAATGTGCCCCAAGGACAGATAAAAAAAAAATTATATTGGTCTTTGAGTTTGATCTGAATCTGGTTATATCCCGAAAAACCATCTATGAATGAAAATACCTCATATCCTACAGAATCATCGGCAATATGATCGATGAATGGGGTGGGAAAATTATCTTTTGGACAAGCCTTGTTCAAGTCACAAAATTCCATGCACACGTGAATCATACCCTATTTTTTGTTAACTGGAACGGGATTTGACACCCATTTCATCAACTGTACAGGGTAGATGAAACTGACTTTAAGCAATTTCTCTACTTCAGCCTTAATTGATGCCGATTTTTGAGAATTCATCGAACGAAGATTTTGTTGGACCAGTTTGGCATTAGAATAAGTCATTATCTCATTTTCGGCGATTCTTGGATCAATGCCTAGCATTTCCTCATAAGACTAGGCAAAAACATCGTGAAATTCCTTAAATAAGTATGTATGAATTTGAATTTCTTCAGGGGAGCAGTCTGCTCCGACGAAAAAATTATCCACGATGCTAAGGGTTTTGAATATATCTATAGGGATCATTTCAGTGATACTCACCATATTACCCTCGACGTAAACTACGTGTGTAGCCACAGGATTAACAGGAAAAGACCTATCTCTAGTCATAGTCAAAACAAATTCACTTCCCTCTATTCTTCTTAACTCTGGGAGGAAGTATGATCTATGATGGAGATCATCCCAGGGTCTATCTAGACCAGTCAATGCCTCAATAATCGCCTCATATAAGGGAAAGACCAGGTCTAAATAATCTATAGTGGAAAGGGAACCTTGAGCACAAATAGGCTCGAGAATTGGATCTAACTCCTGTGCGGGAGTCGGATCGAGGTTGGCCAAATATTGTTGGACAATGTTGTACACAACTTCTGCCATGGAAAAGGGCATGGCCATGAAAGAATTCCCTGTCCCTTCCATCAAGGAAGATGGGGAAGGAAGAGTCCACAGATCGTGAAAGTAAGTCATTTGGAACGATGAAATTTGAAACATTTCAGCCCTAGGTTGGTCGAGGGAAGCCGATATAATCTTAACATCGTTGGAAGGAGGCGCATAATCCAAATTACCCATCAATGATGGACACAAACCAACCCTTACATTGATGGTGTCGGGATGAGGGTTATCAATCATCGGGATCATGGATTTCCCTGATGAAGGGTCCAGATTGGAGAAGAACAACTGGTCAATGGTTACAATTCAGCTCTTGTGTGGAAACAACAAGACCCAAAAAATTGTGGCAACCACTGCATCCATTGCATAGGTCCAAATCCTTCCTAATAAAAGGTTGTAGTCAAGAGGTGCATCGACCACTTCAACTTCGACGCACACAGTCTTCCCTCCTAACTACATGGAGAAAGAAGGGATGATTCCAAGTGGTCTGAATGAATGACCATTGAAAGTGGTAAGCAATGTAGGTGACGGAGACAAAACGGGTTGGCCAATGGCCTTCCACCATGCCAACAACATCATGCAATTCTAGGAGCCCTCGTCAACCACCATACGGAAGATATTCCAAGTAAAATATTTTTTGGTGTAAGCCACTACTATCTGAAACACAACGTGGTAAGGGAGACGAGGTTTCAAGTCAGTTGGATCGAGAATGATCACTCCCGGGTTACAAGTCTCTATAGATCCCAAGGAGGATAAAAAATTCTTTCTCTATGAAGGGTAGCTCTGGAGGACCTCCAAAGAAGACACCGTGCAAGGGTTTTGTGCAAAATCTTCCACCATAGAATAGGTCTGGGAATCCCTCACATTCAAATTATGAGAATCTTTCTTGAACGCCCCTTTCGGGATGTGTGTCATAGTTTATCCCATCATCTTCTCGATCTGGAGAGGAACTGGTGGGTTTTTGAATTCTTTACCCTTCTCGACAGATTCTGTCATTCTGTAATCTTGGGTCCTAGTCAATATATGGGAATTACCTTTTACCATATAAACATTCATGGACAAGGTATTAATAGTACACGCGGGGTGTCCTTGACTGCCCCCTTCCTCACTCGAAGATGCTAAGGCTTGAGCCATATTTTTCCCATGTGGAAATGGGTTTGTCAACATAGCAGGTTGTTGTTGCACCAATAGCTTCTGGGCCTTTTCAAGTCATGGGCACAGGTGAGTCGGTGGTCCTTCGTCCAAAGGTTACATGGATACTTCGAATTTCTCTTCTCTGTGTTTTCCCCGCCAGCATTGTTATTATCCTTGTTATCCCATTTACCCTTCTTGTTTCATTTTTTTTCCTTTCCTTCAGGATCCTGGTTGGCCTTTGGGTTCATTGACTGCACACTATGTACATCTAACATTTGGGTAAGGGGGATAGTTGAACCGGAGGTCTGTCTTGTTGATGTCTGTTGTATTGACAATTGTTGCAATTGATTTGACAAAATATCAGTGGACTTTCCTTCTGTTGAACCAACTATACCATCAGCATGTGGTCCAGACTTTTGCCTGGCCTTGTCGAGGATGGATCATGGCACATATGGAAAGATCTCATAGAGTATGCCAGATTGAGAGTAAATCCGTTCGAGTTGTTGTGCTCTCATTATATCCTCCTTCTATGAAAACACTCCCGAAGTTGCAACATCCTTGGATAAAAATGGAACCAAAGACTTCAGGAACCACTCCAGCAAGAAATTCGGTGGGACTTGTACCTTAATCAATATCTTCCAATGTCACCATTCTTAAATGTGATCTGAGATATGATCAGCCTTAGTCTGCTCAAATTTGGCCAGCAATTTGTTGTCGACATCGTATCTCATGGGTAGTTGGAAATGGTTTAGGAAGACCATTGCCAAGTTGCTAAAGTAAGAATATCTTGAGCGGTCGAGCTCGATGTACCATTTTGCAGCACCCCTAATAAGAGTGCATTGAAACAGGAGAAAATATATGGAGTCGTCTCATAGCGAGTTTGATGAGCACCACAAGTGGAAAGTTTTCACATGATCACCCAGGTATTCGCCAGGCTTTCCTTCAAATTTTGGAATATCCGAGGGTAACTTAGTCGACATGGGGGGCTAAGGTGGATCGTGACAAACTAGGTCATCAAGCAACATTGACAAGTCTGGCAGATGTAGCGTTGCCAAAAACAATAGTTTGGTTTGGGCACTATGTACAGGAAAAGAGGGACCTGGAGTTTGACTGGCACCAGGTTGCTAGAAAAAGTTGGGTTGATGGCTAGGGTTTTGGTAGAAACCATGGCCTTGGCCAGTGTACGGAGACTACATTTGTTGGGATATCATCAGTTGATTCCAGTAATTGGATGACATGGTTTGGGTGAGGATTTATTCCTGTGTTGTGTTCCAAATATTTTGGAAGGGGATGCCCCTAGCCAATCTGATGGGCATAGGTATTGAGCCTTTCTCGGGGTTCCATTGACCATGAAAGGGGTTTCCCCCGACCGACATCCCTTGTGAGGGAACTAATCCCTGCCAAGGATTCCAAAGTCCTTGTGAGGAAAAAACTCATCTACTTTCTCCCTGTGTAGGAATAGTACCCTACACGGGATTCTATTGCCCAAAACCAAGGTTTGCTTTAGCCGAGACAGCAGCTGAAGAAAAGGAATTATTACTAAACGCATTGAACAAAGAGAATGACATGGATCCCACTGACATAGTGTAAGATGAAGGTCCTAAAATTCCTACTCCAAACAAGTTGTAGTTAGAATTCGGCCCGATGAGTTGCTGGAAAGCACCACCGAGCGAGGGGGACAGAGGAGGTATATGACCCCCACCTTAAATGATAGCATTGAAGGGGACTAAAGTTCCCCCAATAGACCCTTGCACAAGATAATTTGATCTCCCTTCCCCCAGACCCATGGTCTGTAGGGTGGAGTAGGTAAGGACTGAGTCTGAATCGAAGTCAGGTATCCCATGTGAAAATAGAGGGCTCATCGTACTCTATGTAAATAGAGCAATGGTCATCATCGATGATGGTATCGGACCATTTCCCAAGGTATATGGGTTCGATACCACCATGGTTCGAACCGACGAAGGTGGGTTAGGAGGAAACATACCCCCTGTGGTAGTAGCCAAAACGAGAGTATGAGGACTCCCTGATGAAGTAGCATCATTTGCTTCCATAGTTGCTTGTAAGACTATCTAACACTCGTAAGATGTCACCCTCGGAGGGACAAATTGTATCAAGATTAGCACCGACAAGTCAGTGATTAGAGGGTTGGCTGGCCCGAGATCTTCCGCTCCAAGGTAAAAAATAGTAGGTTCCTCTGGATTCGAGTAATCTCCTCTCAGAGCAGGCTCAAGCACATTTTCCTGTGGCCCGGTCGCTTCAAATGACCCTTGTTGTTCAATTCTTTGTCATAACGGTGGTGGTGGCTCTAATGCAAATGGTGGCAGAACCTAAAGCCTTTGCAACCGATGGAGCTCTTGATCTTCCACTTTTTGAAAATATCAATGACACAGTAAGGTTTTAACTAACGTTTAAAACCAAGCACACACTAGAAAAAAAATCCTATAGGATAAACCAAGAAAACCACTATCTAGTTGGAAGAACAGTTACGCCAGCCAACACTAGAGAAACTTACTGTTACAAGTGCAACTCGAACATGGAAGCACCCTCTAGGTATACTCTGCAAAGTGTGACCCAGCGTCTACCCTAGGTATTGTGGTATACCCTTGCAGTCACATGTCTAAGTCCCTAGTATAAAGGAAACTAAGTTGTGATCTCGCAAACAGTCACCAGGCAGGTACAGTCGATAGTCGGGTGGACCGCAATGAGTAGGATAACAAGTCTAAAACCTACCGAGGGTATCGAAAGAAAGTGGTCTAGAATACAACAGAGGATCTCAAACAGATTTGAGGTCCAAGATGCTTCATAGGAAAATGTGAGCGATAGTATTCCCATGAAATATCCTCAATATCTGTTCCCCACTACGTTCAGTCCGGCTTTGGAGGGGTTATCTTCACTGCCTTTCCTCATGTGACCTCGTGTTTAGCCCTTGTGTTAGAGGGGGGTCCCGGATAAATTTCACGTCACTAGACTTTAACACTCCCTAACTCTGACTCCAATGTTTTTTTAGTGTCCTTGAAGAGTTTCCTCTCCAGCCTAATTCAAGGCCCTAACCCTAAACTAGTTGGTTAACCCTACAAACATAAAAGTCTAATTAATTTTAGATTTAGTGTTCGTTTTAATGGCTTGTTTAACTCAAAGGGTATGCCGATGAAACTAGTGATGTTTATGAGAGATAAAAAGAGGAGAAAAAGATGAAACTCTAAAAGAAAAATTACTTCTAGTCAAAAGTAAATATTTACAACTAACTCTTTGTAACCAACTTTTTTTGTAACTAACTTTTTCAATATCTTTAAAAGGAAGACCTAAAACGAAATTCTGCTTGACTACAAGTTACTTAAGTTTCAAGAAATCAGTAAAGAACTTAAAAAATGAACTATTTTTTGTATCAAGTAAAATAACTAACTCCAACTACTTTATCAAACTAAGAATGAAATTGTTTTTTCTTTTTTGAAAATGCTTCAAATAGGAAAACCTTGAAATAAATATTTTTTATTTTTTTTCAAAGCAAATGAAAGTGGGAAAAAGAACTACAAGACAATACTGAAACATACCTTTGGCCCATTGTGAATCGCAGGGAATCACTAAAGACACCAAACAGGCCGATCAAAAATTCAAAGACTCACTTAAAACCCTTTCAGAAGTAAACACAAGAAACTTCAAAAAGACAAGCAAATTGAAATATAACCCAAGCTATGAATTTAAAAATAGAGAGTCTGAACTCTATCAAGAAACCCTGAGAAGTATAAACCTCAATGAGGAAAGAGGTCGGTTGCCTCTTTTTTCAAAAAAAAAAATCTTGAACTAGGTATGTTATTGGTGCTTCAGCAGCCTGCGTATGTACGCAGGTTTTTTACTGCACAGGGCATGTATGTACACAGGCTGACCCAAAGTAGGGCGCATACACCTCTTTACTTCCTCAAAAAAAAAGAAAACAGACCGACTTATAGGGCAGGAAGAACCGATATGGCACCTGAAGGTGACCAGAATCCCTTAAAAGACTCAGAAGACTCAACAGAAACTCGAAAGGAAGAAAAACCAATCAAACACCCAAAAAATCCCCTAAAACCCTAGAGACTTTCCCTAGTATGGTCATCATTTCTTCTAGCAAGAAAAACCCCCCTATGAATACACTAAGGTTCAGAATATAGTCAGATCAATTAATCGTATAAAATTCAACTACTTCTCTAACTACCCCAAACATACCAAAACTCATACAAGAAAAGCAAATATGATAGGGATCGGGTAATTATACCTCTACTTTGTGTTCGGTGATGATCCCCTCACGCTTGAAAGATTCGTTGACTACATGCCTCCTCCCAAGGTTGTCCTGCATTCAAAGATAAACAAATAGAAAGCTACAAGCATGCTATTCATATACAAATTAGGGTTAGATGTTATAATGTCAAAACATCAACCATTAAAAGAATTCAATACGCCATGATTTGGGACAGGAAAAGTACTTATTTTATTAATAACTCAATGATTATACCTTTACAACCAAAGTTGGCTACTGCTCCACGAACCTAGCCTGGGCTCCTCTTCACCAAGATCCAAGTGCACCTTTGTATGGATTCTCCTCTCAACCTTCTGATCTCTTCTTGGGAAGTGAATGGGTTCTGATGGAGGAAGAAGGGATAATTGGGGAATGTTGAGGCAATTCTCACAAAAGGGCTACAATTACTTGGGCAAGGAGGGGATGTGAAATGGGAAGAGTTTCATTGTTCTTATTTCTAGATGTGGAATGAGATCCCAACACCTTCTTTTATATGACAAAAGGATGGCTATTCGGTTGGGTGACGGGCTATAGGCGTTGGATTAGTTGGTAAACTACCCAATAGCCCGTAAGCTCAATGAATTCCTTGCAACTTTTTATTTTTTGCAACTTTTGCAAGTATACATGGACTATAATTGTGCATCATGTGTATGTACACGGGTTTTAGTGGTGTAGCAAGCGTATGTACCTAGGGAGTATTGGTGCAGGGCGTGTACATCTTCAAAAAATGGTTTTTTAGAAGAGCAACTCATTAGTGGCTTGGCAAAAAATGAAAGTAAGAGGGCCAAAGTCCAAGTATGCATGTGTAGAGAAATTTAGGGTTATAACAAGTATGAATTTACATCTTTCCAATAATGAATACATGACCTCTATATATACCTATTCACACTTACACACAAGGCCCCATTTACCATTAGGTTGACCTTATTACATATATGTTATGACCCAAGGAGAGCATATATGGGACTAATTGTATATGATATGACCCCAAGGGGGGGGAATATATGGGCCTAAATGTACATGTAATGTATAAATATACATGTAATAAGGTTGGCCTAATGGTAAGAGGGGCCTCATGTGAAAGTGTGAATGAGTATTGAAAGAAGAAAAGAAGCATTGTCAAAATCAAGAAAAAGAAAGGATCTTGGATGAAGAATCTACCAAAAGACTGGAAGATGAAGTTTTCATTAAGGTTGAGGAATCCTTAAATACTGATGAGGTAAAATTAGAAATACAATCCAAAATTGAAGGACGCCAAAATTGTTTAGATGGGGTCACATTGCAGCTTCAAAAGGAGAAAGAAGACAAGATTCAAGAAGGTCAACAGAAGATACTTGAAGAATTTGAACTCCATCTAGAGGATGTACATGTCAAATATGATGGTATTATATCCAAGTCTAGAGTAATAAAATACCAAGAAAATATAATCGAGGATTCCATTGTCTCTGAAAAGTAGATAGGTGAAATGGGTGTGCAGAATGAAGAAAAACCATCAAATTTCAATCCATATCGACACCCTCATCATCAAGAAAGATTTCAAGGAAGACAAGAAGATAGATATCAACATTATCAAGGAATAACATGGAATACTCATCAATATTCATGGAATATGGCATCACAAAACCATTATTCCACAAGATATTATCATAGACCAACAACCACTACAAATTGGAGAAGCTACAACAAAAATACATGGAATCAAAGGAAAGAAAATTATTCAACAACTAGACAGCAATGATTAAGACCAAAAAGAGTTGATTTTGGATGGATATATTATCAACAATGGAATGAAGAAAGAAGGAACATAAGAAAATCATATTACATGGTCTCATCATACATAAATCCTTTAATTGCAAAGCTTTGAGGACAAAGCTTTTTGAACGAGGGTACTATGTTATGACTCAAGGAGAGCATATGGGGCTAATTGTATATGATATGACCCCAAGGGGGGGAATATATGGGCCTAAATGTACATTTAATGTGTAAATATATATAATAAGGTCGGCCTAATGGTAAAATGGGCCTCATGTGCAAGTGGGAATAGGTATATATAGAGGTCATGTATTCATTATTGGACAGATGTAAATTGTGAAGTATGAATGGTATTTGGTTAATTAGAGGGGGTTCCCCTATTCTTTAAGGAGTTATTGTGTAACTTATCTATCTTTGATTTGTGATCCATACTCACTTTTTGTACATGGTGTGTACTTCTATTATTTTATGATATTTGTAAGCATTTGGATCATTAAAGACTTCTTCTTAAATTTTAAGTGTTGGTTCTTGGAATATTTTAGTGTATTCTCTATTAAAGGTGTAATAGTTGCATATTGCCTTTATCTTCTTGGATAAATTTTGCTAGAAACCCTAAGGAAAGATTATAATTTGATATCCCTTTCTCTTTTTGTTCCATCTAAAATTTTTGAAGCATTAAGAGGTCGAGATAAGGATTATAAGTTGATATCCCATTAACCTTTATCTTGAGGTGAAACCTAGGGTTTCTAAGTCGATAAACTCTAGGGTTTGGCCTAGTTCCATTGGATGATGTTGCTAGACATTGGAGAAGAAAAAAACAACACCTAGGGTTTATAAGTCAATAATCCTTAGGGATTGTTTTCAGGAAGGTTTTTCTTGGGTTTATAATTTGATAACCATATGTTTTCATCTTCAATCTTTCTCTTGCTTTTAGTGATCCCCCATCTTCTCATTTTTACTCCATATGCCAAATTAAAAGAAATTGATCTCTAGGACTTTGACCATCCTTTTATTACCCAAAAATATTACCAAAATCATTTTTCTTGGACTCACTCTTCACGACACTTTGAGCTTCACTCCCCCAAGTCCTAGCAATATTAATTCAGGGAAACTCCCTTAATTCAGAGAAGAGTTGGCCTGAAGTGAAGGAGGGTTGGTGAGGCGGTAGTGGCCTCCCTCTTGGTTACATTATATCGCACTTGAGATTTCATAATTTATCTCTATAAGTGTTAATTTGTGTCATAACATTTTAGCATTGGTGTTGGGGATAAATTCCATTTCCCGGAAGAAGACATTGAAGGAGTTTTTCAACTTTGAATATATTTTCCTAGTGACTCCATTGGAAGAACGAAAAACTTGTTCTTCATATATTTTGAAGACTTTATGCTTGTAAGGTGAGACAAGAATGATCATGAAGGAATCTATGGATCACCTTGGTGAATCCATTGTAACAAGGTAAGAGAATTTTATTTGTTTATCTCGCATGTTACATTTGCACATGGTGAAGAATGGTTTTATGTGAATTTCACAAAGTATACAAGGCTTTGGATGTCAAGGATATCCCTGGGTATCCTAATAAATGTCTACTGGAATAGTAGGAAAATTTCCCGAAGTTCAATGGTGATCCATCTTCAACCATTGCACATATTGTAAAATTTTCCAAATACACATACAAGAAAAATGTAGTACATGAAGATGTGGTAATAAGACTATTTCTATTATCTCTAGATGTGAGATAGAAGAACTGGGTGAAGCATGCTTATAGTCCAAAGAGTATATCCTCTATGGAAATTTTCATTCAAGAATTTCTAAATCATTGAGGGTCAATATTTCAAATATTCGAAGACACTCTTCAAGATCTTGAGGAAGCCCTTTTAGAAGAGGGATTTTTATTGAACCCTATTGAAAGTGATGAAGACATAACTAAGAAAAAAGTGGTTAAGGATGATTGTGATGGTGATCATTAGGTCATTGATGAATAAAGTTGTCATGTACTCAATATGAAAATAATTTTTTTGAATGGTTGACAAAACATTGTGATATAAATTTTCTAGTTGGGATTTGCATACAAAGAAAGCAGGAATTTGATGTTATTTTTTGAAATTATCGAGAGAATCCCACTAATTTTCTAGCTCAAGAACTTGCTAATGCATATAATGGAGTAAATTCATTATGTTCCACTGTGACAAAGAAACATGGTGGAAAAATAATCTCTCCAAGCCTGGATTATCCATCCACCTTGTCTAAGGAGCTTGACGTAATTGAAGAAGAATGGGGAGATTCTGAAGGAAACACCTTGGAGTATCCTTATTGTAACACCTCTTTTTCCCCCAAGTTTGTAATTAAGTGTAATACTTTATGTGTTATGAATAATGAATATTGTAACTATGTTTATGATAATGAATAAATAGATAAATGACTAATGAGGGAATCTTGCAGTACTAGCCATGATCCCACATGAGGGACTGGTGAGATGGAAATGGAAAGTTTTAATGAAAAAAATAGTAAACTTACTCAAAAACCCAACCTACATTTGCATGACTTGAATACATAACTTGTCCACAAGTACATGTTTACCTTGACCACAAGGAATTCTTAATGGCTTGCGGACTAGGTGGTTGGAACAGTTCTAACTGCCTTCAAGTTTGGTACATGGAGAAGTGAAAGGAGGATTTGCAATGTCAACCAGAAGTACGTAGTAGACATATTTCCCTTGGAATGGGGATCTTTCATTTGACAGAAGATATAATGGGGATCTTGAGGAAGGGGGAAGAGGGAAATAGAATTGGAATACATGCAGAGGAAGAAAGAGATCAAGAATATAGTGAGCGGAGGTAGAGAGAACATAGTAGATAGTAAGGAAAAGGAGAAGATATTTTTTTAGTATGTAGAATTGAGAAAGAGAATAACTGGGAAGCATTCCCAAGACATGAATGGTCACCCTAGAAAAGAGAATCCCCATATATCTATACTGGATAAAAATAAGGTTGTGATTTGGTGTTGGCTAGAAGGAAACCATCATTGGTCAGGGGTGGTAACCGAGGGAATATGTAGTAGAGAAGGGGCTCCCTTGTGCATAGGAAATATAGTTGGAAAGGAACATGATAAAATTTTGGAGGCCCTGAGCTCAATGGGAAGAGGGAGGATTCAATTTTTTCTAGTGGAGTGGAGGATAGTAACCTCCCTAACCCATTATTTGACTGGTTCAGTCAATGTGAGATTTTCCTAGTGGTATCATGGCTTGGAATGGGGGTGGATAGTTGTAGAAAGAGAAAGTGCAAAATATCCTATGGTTGGGAGGAAAGGATTTCCCCCATGGTCATTTGGTTGGTTAATTTCATCATTGATTAGATAAGTTTTTTTGCTTGAGTCCATTGGATGTAGCTTGGGTGGTTGGGAGGAATGGTCGTTACCCTCCCCACCCAAATTCAATTCCCTATAAGTGACATGTGATGCCCTTAAATGGGTCTATACCATGTTATTGTTGTTGAGCCCCCAATATTATAAAAATTCTCAGCCTCCCCATGTTCTCTCATAGATTTTGGGGGTTTTTTCATGGACATAGTGATTACCGACCTTCGATGTCGTGAACCACATGTAAAAAAAAGTGTTTTCACTTGTAATACCTCTTGGATGTATGGTAATGATTATGGACTATATCATATTTATGTAATGGCTTAGACATGAATGGATTCCATATTCTTCTTACTTCTATTCCTTGTTGGCTATCACCTCTTGTGAAAATTGATAAATGAGAAGTTCTACTTGGATATGTAAATTCTTAGTTTATTTTCTATGCATTAATTATTGGTTATTTCATCTATGGGGACAAACCTCAAATGGAAAGTTTACAGGATATTGAAACCTTCATTGGGGGTTCTATATAAAAGGATTATTGCTTAAGCATAGGATTTAAAACCTATGGAAACCATGTTAAAAATCACTACACAAAGGACCAGAGAAGGACTACAGGAATGATAATTCCAAGGGCAGTCTTTAAACCTTGTAAATCACTATGTTATTTGGTGATAAATAGTGGTCGTTGGATCGGTAGGAAATCTCAATGAAATTCATCTGATCATATTCGAATGGATTGGGAATCTAAGTAAAATCCCTGGTTAATCGAGTTATCGAAACCCTAGACTACCAAGGATTTTCTTGCGAGGACTTTCAAAGGAAGCATGGTGTCTCGATGTCTGGTGAGTCATGGTTCTGAGGAAGGTTTCCACCTTCCCTTTCCTTTGTAAAATTTATGATATGAGGAGGTTAAGTCACAAGTGATTGATTTCATGGTGATGTTCCATGCAAGGGTGGAAATCGAAATTCCACAAGGAATGAAAAGTGTAGATGTTAGGTTGGAGCGGGGAAAGTGTAGGGCCATGGGTCAGGCATAATCCTTGGATTCATTCTTTTAAGTCTCGACCATCAAATCTATGTAATGATATATCTTAGTCACCAATCCCTTAGATAAGATGAGGAGGGATTTTAACTCCCTAGGTTACTGGACCCTTGGAGCATCAGAGACTCCCAAGCATGTTATCCTTTGTGCATCCCCAATACCTTATACTCAATGGGGTCAAAGTTCCCACGCAGTTTTCTAACCTTTTCCTTATAAACAAGAGAGTGGAGATGGTGTCATCGTGACACACTATACCCATGTGGAATTCAACATGTTGAAGGATGATATGTTTCAACTTGTGTTTGGTCAACAATTCTAGTGTGGGGCCCTATCTAGTGAGTACCATTGTTTATGCACCCTTGAAATCCCTACCATTGTATCTAAGTGTTGGAGATCTCAGCCATCAAATTCCTTATTAAATCTCAGGAGGGATGTCGACACCCAAGGGTACCGAAGTACCAGACCCCGAAAATATTTTCCAAGTATGTGTTTCCTTGCGTTTTCCATGATATCACGGTGCCTAGTGGGGCATATTTTCAGGATGGGTTCAAACCCTCACCATTGTTAATTTGCAAGTGGAGGAGATAACATGTCATTGACATTGGATGATGTAATCAAGAAAATGTGTAGTGGACAGGTGTCAATACCTGATTGAAGGAATCCTTGTTAGTAAAATTATATGTATAATTTATAGATATTAAATTTATCAATTTAGGAGTTCGTAAACTTAGAGATGTAAGAAAAATTTATGCAGGATCATAGCCTATCCTATCTTGTCTAAAAATCATTTATAATTTAAATCTAGGAGATATGTGCTAACTGGGTTGTCAACACAGAGCCCCTTCACTATAGGTTACAATATTTCATGATGACTTAACAAATCATTCATGAAATCTCAAAGAGATACAATGTGTATCACTGCCCTTCAATAAGAGATCTTGCTTCTACCAAACAAGCAATGTAAATGCAAGAGAGAAAGCAAATCTATGAGATGATAACTGGGGTTTCTTTATGAAATGGACCAAACAGTAGCAAGACTTCTCCAAGGGAATCAATCACAATATTTCACCTACTCTAATGGTCAGGTGTTCAATGGATTCTAAAGCATAATTTTACTCATGAATTATGGCCTTCAGTGGAATATCTAACCTCTCCAATGATCCACACAACATAAATCGAAAGAAAGCTCAATGAAGATAAGTGAAATCCAATGCAGAAATGAAACACACCACACTTCATCCATCATTGAATATTTCTTATTCTATATCCACTATGGTTGTAAAGCAAGTTGTAGTTAAATCGAAGTTTTCTACGACAGTGCTTCGTTTGGTATATAGAGAATCCAATGAATGAATATTAAATGGAGAAATGAAGTATAATCCAAAAATTAAACATGCCATACTTTCATAAAGGAATAGACTACCATGATACATTTGGAGTGAGCTCGATTCTCCCAAGAACAAGGTAGAAAACCACTCTACAACATCATAAACTATATCAAATCATAAAACACATTGAAAATATAAACTTGAAATCCATATAAGAGAAGATCTTGAAATGTTTTATTCACTCCATCATGAATTGGACATTTTCTCCAAGAGTACTCTCCTTGTAATGGATAAGGAACTCTTATTTATACATAATTTTCTTTGATAATAATATAAGCAACTAATAAATTCAGATCCACTTTTCTCATGTAGTTACAACCAATTTTCTAATAATTAGAAGATAATTATATCTACAAATCCTCTCGCAAAATCTATAAGATATTTAATAAAAAATCTTATCAAAACTTCCATTATTCTTCTTCATCAAATATGCTTTGAGTGATTATCCCAAATCTTCCTAAAATCTTCAAAGGTTAAGGATGAAATTCGAATTTGAGGCTGAATAGTAAAGTTTGGCATTGTTGGAATCTTCAATTTGACTTGTAATCATCACCAAACTAACCCAACTTTTGAGATTAAGTAAGAACATGTTATTTTTCTAACAGTTAATCATAAATTCACTTAAAATACTAAAAAAATGCATTGGAAAACATATTGTACCTAATCCCAAAAAAAGCATGAAAATGGACTTAATATAAGGTTACGAGAAATGGGAAATGATTAAAAGTCAAGGAAAAGGATGTGAAATAATGGTAAAAAAGATGGAAATTTGGTGACTCAACGATCCTTATTCCCGGTAATGACATGTCGCATGGTGGTTGGTCTATGTGACAAGTGGATATTGAGCCATGTGTCAAGGTAATTCAGATTCTTGGGGCAAAGTTCTGTATCAAGTCATGTGGTGCCACGTGTCAAGCCAGGTGGCAAGTTATGATAGGGCCATGTTTCTGAGGTGCTAACTAGACCACAAAATTGGGAACTTGGAGTTTTTATGAGTTGGATTTTACCTAGGGGCCCGATTCCCCAGTGGACCAATGCCCTGGTGGGTCGATAACCATAATATTGAATATTGGAAGTGTGTAAGTAGTGTTAAGTGTGGTGGGCCGGTGGTTAGTGTCACATCTGTAGCCATGTCATCACTAGATGGAGCCTCGTAGGATTTTTCAGATGATTTGAAGCCATGTGGAGGTGTGGTGGTCTTGGCCAATGAAGGCCTAGAAGATTTATAAGGCCATAACTTTCGATCCAAAGCTTGGTTTTGAGCATGGTTATAGTCGTTGGAAATTCCTCAACAAGAAAAACTAGATTATGAACCCCAAATTGGATTTTAGAGGTGATTATGAAAGGTGGTTTTGAGGGGAAAAAAGAGAACATTTTGACACCCCAACAGCCCAAGGAAGGGTTAGGAGGTTGGGTGTGTTACAAAGTGGTATTAGAGCAGTGTTTCAAACTCTAGGCTTGAATGGTTCACCCAGCTTGAATAAGTTCTGTAATATTTTATGTAATGTACATTTGTATTTTAATAATTAAATAATTCAGTTGTGTTGATGAATACTGAAATAAAAATTGAGAAATATTAACAACAGAAATGGAGTCTTGGACCAGGACTGTTAAAGTTGACTTATGTTTGAAAAGCCCATAAATTCTTGGTCAAAATTATTTTTTAGTGAAATGTAATTTACTAATATCTTTTTGATGTCTTAGCACATAGAAGATAATGAAAATTGAATGGTGTAAGTCAGTATGGAAGATACATCTCATTTTAGAGATGAAGAGTTTGATGGTAGGAGGGCCAGAGAAACCCCTCCAAATTTGGTATCCACGGTAAGAATTATGAAGGTACACAATGAAAGATTCATGAGAACTCATGCAGATCATACCAAATTAAATGTGATATGTATACAAAGTTTGTTTCATATTTAAAATAAATTACAGTAGATTCCATCCAATAGTAATGCAATACTACAACAATCATAGAGATTGAAGAGTCCTTCAGATTCCCAGAAGTAGAGACCAACTCATAGTAATGAGAGGAGAAGCTCTTCCAAGAAAACTCCTCAAGATACTAAGAGGAATAGAATTAGTGGAGATACTTCTACAAATTCATATAGTAGGAAGACCACTATAGAGGAATTGTCTAGTAATGACACCAGTTCAATTGTTCCCAATAATAAAAAGAAGAGACACTCACATAGTTCTCTAAGAGAATAATTCAAAAAGGCTAAGCCACCTACCTTTGATGGAGAAATCAAGAAATGAGAAGATGTTAAATCTTGGATGCTAGGACTAAAGAAGTATTTTCAAGTGCATAATTACTTGAAAATTACAAAGAAAATAATAGTTGGTTCCAATCTAAATGGAGGAGATTCCATATGATGGAAGGACGTCAAAGAGGTTAAGGAATTAAAATAAATCAAACTGACCTAGAAACGGTTTGAAGCATATTTTAGGAAGGCATACTTATCACAGAAGTACTTCGATGACAATATTAAATAATTCCATGAGCATAAGTTAGGAAAACTCACCATGGATGCCTATGCCAAGAGATTATTGGATTTGTTGAGGTATGTACCTTACTTAAAGGATGAAAAAGAGAGGACACATTATTTCCTTAGTGGATTCCCCCAGCCCTATCAGGACATAATTGAATTTGATAAGCCTAAAACCTTGGAGGATACCATTAGGAAGGCTAAGTGTTGCTATGATCAATCCAAGAATAGGCAGGATCCTCTTAAGGATTGGAATAAAAAGGATAAACTTGGATTTCAAAAGAAGGGATTCAAACGATCCCAATATAAGAATCCCAAATGAAGTGCTCAATTTTTCCATCCGAGTAGAAGTGTACATCAACAGATCTTTCCATCTCATGGTGTGAATAGTCTAGTAGAACAGGCAAGAGAGAAAGTAGAGGAAAATAAGAAAGGACCTCTATAGTGTTGGGGTTATGGGGAGGCACATATGTTGAGATATTTCCCCCATAGATAACATGACAGCAAAAGAGTCTACTATGTTCGGGAGGATAATATAGTTAATGATATGGCTAGAAGTGTGTCAAGTATTTATGTAGTTGTTGAGAATCAGCGAGCAGACCACCAAGCCTCTATAGTGGAATTGGAAGGTACAATTGCAAATAAACTTATTTATATTTTGATTGACCTTGGTTCTAACCTTATTTATATCTCTCCCCAATTTTTTGAAATGTGTGCTCAACCAAAAAGGAAGCATGCAAAATCATGGTTAGTGCAACTAGCCACAAGGACCAAGAGGAAGGTATTAGAAATGATTGAAGTTTGTCCATTTGAAATGAAAGGAATGCATACCAAAGAATCCTAGAACCTACTTCCTTTAGGGTCATATGACATGTTGATAGGCATGGATTGGTTGGCTACCCACAAAGTAAAACTAGATTGTTTTAATAAAACTTTGGATTGTGAGGATGACAATGGAAACAAGAGGGTGTTGCGAGGTATCCAGAAGCATGTGTCTATAAAACAAATATTAGCATTACATCTCAAGATGGATAGAAAAAAAGGGTGTCCCTTGCATGCTACACAAGTGTTAAATTCAACAGAAAATAGAAAGTTGAAAATAGAAGACCACCCTGTGTTACATGAGTTCGGAGATGTATTTCCAGAGGAGATACCAAAACTGCTTCCTAGGAGGGACATTGACTTCTCAATAGAAATGATGTCAAAATAAGTACCTACATCAAAGGTACCTTATAATATGAGCACGGCCGAGTTGGTAGAGTTAAAAATATAGGTAAAGGAAATGTTAGACAAAGGGTATACTAGGCCTAATATTATATCCCCATGGGGAGCACGAACTTTATTTGTAAAGAAAAAGGATGTTACTCTCAAACTATGTATTGATTACATATAGTTAAATAATATGAACATCAAGAATAAATACCCACTACCTAGAATCGTTGATATTTTTTATCAACTTAGAGGAGTTACAGTGTTCTCTAAAATAGAATTGAGGTCTAGGTATCATCAAGTCAAAATTAAGGATGAAGATATTTAGAAGACTGCATTCAGGAAAATATATGGGAACTATGATTTTGTGGTAGTGCAGTTTGGACTCACGAATGAACCAACCACCTTTATGTGTCGAATTAATATTATTCTTAGCAAATAATTGGACAAGTTTGTCTTGGTATTCATTGATGACATCTTAATTTATTCAAAAACTCATGAGGAGCATGAGGAACACCTCATATGTGTGCTACATGTGTTAAAGAGATAAAACTAGTTGTATGCTAAGTACAACAAGTGTGATTTCTTCCAAAAACATATTCAATATTTGGGTCATGTAATTTTAGGAGATGGAGTGGCAGTAGACCTAGAAAATGTTAAAGACCTAGAAAATGTTAATCCCATCATGGATTGGATAGCCCCTAAAAATACATCTGAGATGAGGTCATTTATGGGATTAGTTGGACATTATAGGCGGTTTATTAAGGTATTTACCAATATTGGTCATCCCATTACATCATTGTAAATAAAGGGGATGAAGTATGTATGGTCAGCAAAGTGTGAAGCCATATTTTAGCAGCTAAAACATCTCTTGACCAATGCCCATATTTTGAATATCGTAAACCTTGAAAGTGATTTCTTGTTTTGCATTGATGCTTGCAAAGAAGGAATCAACAGGGTTCTCATGCAATAAGGACATGTGATTTGATACAAATCAAGAAAGATAAACAAGCATGAGCAATGGTATGTCACTCATGAATTAGAACTGGCATCTATTATGCTTGCCTTGAAGATGTGGAGATATTATTTACTTGGAAGAAGATTCATGTTAATGACAGACCATAGTGGACTGAGGTACATATTTGATAATTCATGTTTAAATGCCATACAATCCAGATGGATGGATATAATCAATGTGTTTTATTTTGAAATCAAACACATCAAAGGAAAATAAAATCGAGTGGCATATGCACTCAACAAAATCATGGAAACCTTCCACTTAGCAGCAGTAATCGCATGTGAGTCTGATATAAAGAAAAGAATCATAGATTCCCTACAATATGATGAACAATTCAACTCAATAAAAGAAATTTTACCTCTCAACATTGCAGCAAGGTTGGTGCTTCTCAAGTCAGTTCTGCAAGCCCTACCTACCTACCTCTTCACAGCTTTGGCAGCACCTAAATAGGTCATCAAGGCCATCAGAAACCTCCAAAGAAACTTCATATGGAATGGGCACCAGTCGAACAAGAAGTGGGTGCCAGTAGGTTGGGACAAGCTCTACAAGCCGAAAGCATGGGGAGGATTGGGACTGCGAGACCCAAGGAAACTCAATCAAGTCATAGGAGCTAAAATGTGGTGGAGATGGTTAAAGGCCCCCACTGCACTCTGGGCACAACTTTGGAAACAAAAGTATGCTCCAAACATGAGTGTAGACAAGCTCATTCGTCACAATGACCAAATTCTAGGATCCAACATCTGGAATACAGCCTGGCAAAACAGAGAACTTGTTCAAAAACATGTCTTTTGGGAGCTCCAAAATGGAGAAAGTGCACTTTTCTGGAAGGACTCGTGGAAACAACAAAAACCTCTAGATCAGATAGAAGAGCTAAGCCCCATCAGAAAAATATTTCACATGGACCCCCCTCAGCATGTAAAGGAATTTTGGCGACCGGGAATCAGACCTCTACCTTGGAGGCAATGGAAGACTTCCACTCAGGAACTATAGATCCCACTAAAATTAGACCTACAGGCCTACCAGCACTATTCCAGCCATAGGAAAATCCCCAAGCGATAAGGCCCAGACATTGTTAGATGGGGGAACTCCACTATAGGTAACTTTTCAGTCAAATAAGCCTACTATCTACAGGGTAATCACCAGAGTCAAGACAAGGATAATATCTGGAACAAGGTTTGGAGCCCCTTCCTTTGGCCGAAGGTGTCAGCCTTTCTATGGCTCACCATACACAACCGTATCCTCACTTGGGATAATCTCAAGAAAAGAGGCTTCATCAGACCATCATTTTTCCCCTTATGTCAACAACAAGAGGAAACTCTGGAACATATCTTCAACAGATGTCCTTCCAGCCAAGGGATATGGGACCAAGGGGATCAAGCAATGCACAGGATGAATTGAAGTAGGACCAGTATCAGAGATACAATAGAGAACTGGGACCTGCTATCTTTTAAAAATCCCAGTATTGCCCTCATTTGGCTCCTACTCCCAGGATTCACTCTCTGGCAAATATGGAAGGAAAGGAACAAAAGAATCTTCCACTCCAAGGCATCCACTCTGGAACTAGTATGGGGATAAATATGTAAGCTCATACGGGAAACAATCTGAAGTAAAAATTGGAAGCAAGAGGATACATATTGTGACCCAGAAGAGTAGCACATCCTTCAATACTGGCAGCTCAACCTTAATAATCAGCTTGTGCAAAATCCAAGCTATCCCCAAAAAAGCAGTCCAATTACCTGGTCCCCTCCTCTAGCAAGATTTATAAAGGTAAACTTTGATGGGGCATCCAAAGGGAATCTAGGACCAGCTGGATTTGGGGCCACCCTTAGGAACTCAGATGGTCAAATCCTCTATCTTTTCACAGGTTTTATTGGAGAAAATACAAACAATGTTGTGGAACTGATGGACCTCCTCCAGGGCACACAAGCAGCAATTGACAACCACTTCCACAATATCATTGTGGAAGGGGATTCTCAAATCATCATCGGGCTTATTACGAAAATCCTCCACGGGGAACATCTAGGGAAAATCTATCCGAGCAGGAGACTATCGGGACTGGTAGAGGAATTTGGTGCCTTACTTAGGCCCAATCTCAGTATCATTCCCTCCCATGTGGAAAGGGAAGCGAACAGTATAGCGGATTGCCTATAAAATGAAGGGGTAGCAAGGGAAAGGGAAAGCATCTACCGAGATCCTCATATCTTGGAAGCTACAAAACTCTCAACCCATTGTCAGCACCTAGCGAACAAAGATTACCCACCCCCGGATGGGGTGCCACCTAGCTTAGAAGGACCACATGGTATAGTGCTTGGTTGGGCCTTAAATGAAGGCCATCACCCCCCATCCCTTCGACATTAATGATGAGGGCAAGCTAGTTGAGTCGGGCCTAATACTCAAGACTTCTCACATGCGTGATGGGGATGGAACTACAGAGAAATCAGTAGAGAACCTTACTGGCAGGTTTGGTCACTTTAATACTCATGCATTCACTTGATTTTGGAGAGGAAGAGTCTCATTTGGAGCTGAAGTCGTAGCATTGGAGCATCCTTGCACTCTGGTGCAGTTGTATTTATCCAATTTCCACCAGAACCAACTCTTGGCACCTTCAAATGCCAAGGGAATGAGGCAAGCCCCACAAGGGGGATGAATGGTACGCTTCGGTTGCACGCAAAAGGTGATAGCAAAGCTTCGATAGGGCATTGCCTTTGGCCAGGACGCAGATTTTCTGAAAATACAGAAAATGTGATTTTCCTACCATGGCCTCTATTGAGGAATTCATCCCAGAGGCACCCATCCATGTCCCCCCATCCCACTTGCTTTTCACTATCCCAGACAACTAGAACCCGCCGACTTGCCTTCCTAGGGAAACTTGATAGAGGGCCTTCAGGGAATTTCATAGCTCCACCACAAGAGCAGCCCAATTGAGTGATTTTCCCCCTTGCTACATTATAGAAGAAACTCAGGCGGTGATGGATGCAGACCTGACCACAGGAGTAGAAAAGACCCCTCCAATGGAAGACCTGGAACAAAACAATGCAGCCAAGGCCGTGACAATTGGTAAGGCAGGCGAGGCATCAGAGGCTAGTCTGGATGGGGAGGGTGGCACCATTCTTAGGCCACATCCTTTGTCTGTCATGCAAGAGGCAGGGAGTAACCACCTTCCACTCCTCCACCCGGACCACCTGAAGGTAATCTTTGAGCTATGGAGCTGGGTGGAGGACATAATCCACCGCATCAGCCTAATCAGCCAATGAGTAGACCTTCTCTATGAAGCATACTCCAATACCCATCCCGTACAGCGTTGCCCGATGTGTGCTTAGGCCTTTGTGATGACATCCAAGGGAGATGACAAGGATGGCGAGGATGACATGGATGAAGGGGAGGCCACCGGGCAAATTGTCACTGTTAATAGTTTTCGTTCCTTTTTCTATTTGGAAGCTACTCATGGCTAAGCGCCTTTATTTTGTAACCCTTAGACTCAAAGCTTATTTTTTTCAAACCAATGGCAGGCACTTGTCTTGGTTTCCTTCAGGCAAGACAAATGGAAACCATTCGACCTTCCTCACAGACAACATAGATAGCCAGTTGTCTCAGTTTCCGCTTACATGGTGGGATAGCTGGCAGACATGGTGTTTTTGATGTAACCTTTTTTTGGCAAGTTAATACAACAGGCTCTACTCTTTTTTACTTAAAAAAAAAAAAAAGGGAAATTTTACAACAAAATTCCAAAGGGAAAACGTATGAAGGATATCAACTCACAGAGGATGGGTTGTTTATGTATAATAACAGATTGTATGTACCTAAATTGATTGAGATGAAACACCTCATTATGGATGAGTTTCATAGAATATACTATGTGGGTCATCTTGGCTATCAGAAAATGATAACAGCAGTAAGGAAATTGTATTATTGGCTAGTAATGAAGAGGGACATTACTGAAAACATTGCAAAGTGATTGGAGTGTCAACAATTCAAAGTTGAACATAAGCACCTTGTGGGACTATTGCAACTATTTCCAATCCTGGAATGGGAGTGGGAAACTATTTCTATGGATTTTATTATAGGCTTACCGAAAACAGTTAATAAACATGATGCAATCATGGTAGTGGTGCGTAAGTTGAGAAAGATAGCTCACTTCATTCCAATTAAATCTACCTTTAAAGATATATATTTTGTTGATTTTTTCATGAAAGAAATTTTAAGGTTGCATGGAATACCCAACAATATTTTTTTGGGTAGAGATATGAAATTCACATCAAATTTTTGGAAAGGCTTGTTTGCAAGCTTGGGGACGTAGTTAGCATTTAGCACCTCTTGTCATCCTCAAACATATGGATAGACTAAAAGGGTGAATGGAGTGTTCAAAGATATGTTAAGGATGCATGTCATGCATCATCCCAAGAAATGGGAGGAATACCTACCCATGGTGGAAGAAAATGTAGAGTCCCACTTAGTTGGGATATTCTAGTGGATAGGATCACACTTGGACTAGAACTGTTAATAGAAATGGAATAGGATGTTATCATAATAAGAAAGAATTTAAAAGCATCCTAGGATAGGAAGAAAATATATGCAGATAGAAAAAGGACTCATGGGGATTTTAAGGTGGGAGATCATGTGTATCTCAGAGTGAAACCCAAGAAGAATTCTCTGAGAATGGGAACTTGTGCCAAGTTGGCACCTAAATATTGTGGGCCATTTGAATTCTTGAATAGAATAGGACCAGTGGCATATATACTTGCCTTTCCACCTACTATTAGAGCCCACAATGTGTTCGATGTATATTTATTAAAAACGTATGTTCATGATGTTGATATTATGATAGATGCAGGAGGTATTAACCTCCATATGTAACCTTTAACTAGAATAGAATATTTCGTAAGTAAGAGAAATCCTAAATGGATGTGTGAGAACCCTAGAAGACTAGTCAACTCAATAAAATAAATAATATTAAAGTATTACCCTCCAGAAAGAGAATTCGACCTAGACAGGTGACAAGGAATATAAATAGGAGGCGCTTGAGCTCATCTGTACACACCTCACTCACTCTCTCAGTAAAGTATAGCACAAGTCTGGAGTTGTAGTTACAAGAAATGAAGGTGCATTTTTTTGGGGTGATTCTTGGTCTCCCTCTCTAGCGCTATCTAGCCAAATATATGTGCCCTACCTTCTAGTATCTCTTGGTGGTATTATTGGTGACATCTTGGAGTATATTGGTGGATTTCTTGAAGGTGAAAATTTGAGGAAGAAGTGCAATTGCAACGGTTGCAGTTGAGTATTGTTCTTGTTATGTGGTTGTGGAGACTCTCTCTCTCTTGTACGCTACCCTTGGAGGAGGTGTGCTCTCCTTGTGTTTTGTTGTTGTTGTAATTGGATGGTGTTTTTATGGTTCCATCTCGTGCTATTGTTGCAATTAGGTTTTATCTATTGGTTCTAGTGTGGATTTTTGGAATCATTCTATCTAGAAAAGGTTAAGGTTCTCGAGGGTGGTTGCATGCCTATGGTTGGGTGAAAATAGTGATATTGTCTATGGTAAAACGAGAAAATTGAATATTTTAATAGTTTATTGGCACACACTACCTTCAGAATAGTCTAACCATTGGAAGGTAGATCGACAGTTCTTTTTCAATCTCGTTGTAGCACCAGTCATAGTTGCAACTACGGTTTCTGATTTTACAGTTGTAGAAAACCCTAACCTAATTTTTTAGGAACTTTAAGTGAAACATTTGGAATAATTCTTAGATATTATATTGCACCTTATCCTATTACACCCTCTGGTTCCCTCAACCAGCAAAAATGTCAATCTTGATTTCTTGGTCAAATTCAAAATCAAAGGTTGACTTTTGGTCAAAATTGATTTTTGTGGTCAAATTTGAAATTTCAGTGTTTCTAGGTTGTTCTAATCATTGAACATTTTTTATTCAGTTTATAACCTCTTCTTGTCAAGATAGTGTCTAGTTTCATATTAGAAGACAAGTTGAACGATGCTACAAATTTCAAAGGTATGCACTTGTATATGCTTTTTCAAGTTATATCATCTAGCAAAGCATGAGTGTGTTTGTTGGGGATGTACAAGAGACCTTGTCCAAGTAGTGATATTGGATTCAGTACATTCATAGGAACAAGTGCACCCTTCCTAGCATTTGAGACTCCAGGTTCCAGGTTTGATTGATCAAATTGTTAAGTTTCAATTTTCACATATCAAGTTTGATAGTTGCTACAGTACAAGAAAACACTATAGTTGTGACAACAATCTTTGAAAGGTCATGTTACCGCTAGGCATACTTGGTTGCATGTAAGTACTATTGATATAGCTGCTTATTGCACTTGTTTTCAAAATGAACTAACATCTCCTCTAGGATATATTTCTTGTTTTTCTCCTGGGCAAGTCACCTTCATAATTTTATGATGACTACCATCCTTGTTACCATAGATATGTTCTTATGAAAATGCTATTGGAAATACTTTTTCTCTTGTTTTTCTTGTTCTGGGAAGGTCACCGGCGATAGCTCTGAGAAGGATCTACATCGACAGTTGCAAACAAAGATCAAGCGATCTCACCAAGTACCAATTATATAGGAAGTGTGTAAAGAAAAAGGATTTTTGGACATCGTTCACTCATATACAAAGGATGAAGTATTTAGAAAATTCCAAGAATTCAAAGCTAAATTGGAAAAACCTGACAGACAAGAATATCAAGACACTAAGATATGATAATGGAGGACAATACACCTCCAAGGAGCTCATTTCCTTTTGTAAAGAAGTCAGGATTAGAAGGGAGATAAGTGTCCCACATAATCCTCAACAGAATGGTGTGGCAGAAAGAAAGAACTGATCCATTGAAGAATTTGTTAATGAAATGATGAATGACCAGAATCTATCCATGTTTCTATGGGAAGAAGCAGTTATGAAAATCATATATGTTTAGAATAGAATTCCTCACCATATATTGAAGAACATGAATCCAGAAGAAGCTTTCTCCAAAAAGAAGCTAGGTGTTTAACACTTGAAGATATTTGGTTTTCCTATCTATATTCATGTTCCCAAGGAAAAAACAAAAAGTTGCAATCTTCAATAAACAAGGGCATATTCGTTGGATATAGTGAATAATAAAAATCTTACAGAATTTATGTTCCAGGTCAATAGAAGGTTGAAATCAGCAAAGATGTGACTTTTGATGAAAATATTTCCTTCAGAAAAATCTATAGAAGATTCCATGGATTCCAATGATGAAGAAGAACATGAAGGTCCTAAGGAAGAAACTACATGTTCTACAGAACATCTCAATGCAGAACCTTCCACCTTTGAAGAAGAAGTCAAGAAGAAAGAATGGAAGGAAGCTATGATATCAATCCATCATGAAAAATGATGTATGGGAAATTGTGCCTAGACCTAAAGGAAAATTTGTAGTCACTTTAAAATGGGTTTACAAGATAAATCATGCAGTAGATGGGAGTATCGATAAAATACAAGGAAATATTTGTGGCTAGACGGTTCTCCCAGCATGAGGGAGAAGACTATGATGAAACGTTTTCTCCGTTTTCTAGATACAGCTCTATTAGAGACATCATATCTCTTGCAGCATCCATGGGTTGGAGTTTACATCATATGGATGTAAAGACCACTTTTCTCATTGGAGTAATTGAGGAAGAAGTATACATAGAGAAACCTCAAGGTTTTGAGGTACACGCGAGAGAAACCCATGTATGCATATTAAAGAAGTCCTTGTATGGACTCAAGAAAGCTCCAAGAGCTTGGTATGCACGAATTGAAAGTTACTTGATGAGACTTGGATTTTCCAAGAGCTATGTTGATCCATATCATTATTACAAGGTTGTGAATGATGCACCTATGATCCGAATACTATATGTCGATGATTTGTTTCCGACAGGTGCAGAGCCTCTCATTATTAAGTGTCATAGGGAGTTAGCCTTTGAATTTGATATGAAGGATATTAGTCTCGTGCATTATTATTTGGGACTATAAGTATGGCAAAAGCGTGGTGAAATATTCCTAGAGAAAGGGAAGTATGTTGTAAAAATCCTTCAGAATTTTGGGATGATGGATTGCAAATCCATGGCAACTCCCATGGTGATAGATCTGATGAAGTTTAGAGACTCTAATTCTGGGCTAGTAGACTCATCCCTATACCAGAATTTGATTGTCTCATTGATGTATTTGGTTAATACACGATCGTACATTTTCTTTGTTGTGAACGCATTGAGCCAGTTCTAGGTGGAACCTAGACATGAGCATTGGATAGTTTCAAAGCACATTTTAAGATATGTTCATGGGACGTTAAATTATGGTTTGAGATATTCCTCAAACAGTGACGTACAGTTGCATGGTTTTACTGATTTAGATTGGGAAGGGAGTGCAGATGATATAAAAATTACTTTTGTTATATTGTTAAGTTTAGGCTCTGTTGTGATATCATGGACTAGAAGGAAACAGAATTATGTTTCACTCAGCACTATAGAAGAAGAGTATATTGCATCTTGTGATTCTTGTACGAAAGTAGTGTGGCTTCGTAATTTGATTTCTAGACTATTTGATCAGGTGTTGGACTCGACTTTGATATATTTTGATAATAAGAGTTGTGTGAAGCTTTCAAAGAACCATGTGTTCCATGACAGGTCGAAGCACATTGAGATCAAGTACTATTTTATCTATGATAAAGTCTAGAAGGGAGAACTGATTATCCGATACATATTCACCGATGAGAAGAAAGTGTATATTTTGACAAAACCTTTGTCCAAGATAAAGTTTGCATACTTGAGGGACAAGCTGGGACTTATGGAGATACCCTCCTTTGGTTGAAAAGGAGGAGATAAATTCCTCAATTGGGAGGGAGTGATGATATATGGCATCATGGATAGTTGGTATGTTGGTGGACAGACATTCTCCAGGTGGAGAATGGTCCAAAAAGACTAGTTTGTTGATGTATCATGGACTCATATTTTTCCTAAGGCACAGATTGTGGCCTAATTAGGAAAATGGTCCAGAACTGATTTTCTCATGAGGCATAGTTAATGGCCCGATCAGGTTAAATAGTTCTCCCCCTAAGGACATGGTGTTCCTATTAGGGTGGTTGATACGGGACCAATATTTTCTAAGGCACATATGGGTAGAGATTCATCTCTATGGTACATATGGTGACCCGATTAGAAAATACTCTGAGATTGACATTCCTGTAGGAATGGTCTCTGTAACCCATGGTGTGGATTTCAACATCTATTGGGACAGTCATTCTTCATGTGTCACAACCAGTGAGCAGGATAGGAATAATGGTCCCTATATCACTCTGTTGAGTGAGTGACTTATGCGAGACACGCTTTTGAGTGCATTAAGTCCAACACATGAATTATTCAGTATCATGCTCAATTACTCAGATGGAGTATGGCCTCGAGATATGATGCAGATGATGATATATTTTGATGTTGGGATGATACCAGATGATATTGATAGTGATGTTGATGCTCATGACTTGACCTATGTGATCATGAGATAGCATGTGTGACTATGATTATGTTAGTTTTAGAATGGTCTACAAGACTATGTGAGCCTTTCTCGTACCATGTGAAATGGAAGGATGTGTTTGATACCATTAAATTTAATACCTCCATATATAGGAGGGATTCTTGATATTATAGTAACTACGGGAGGTATTAACCTTCATATGTAACCTTTGACTAGAATAGAATATTCTGGAAGCAAGAGAAACCCTAAACAAATGTGTGAGAACCCTAGAATACTAGTCGGCTCAATAAAATAAATAATATTAAAGTATTACCCTTCAGAAAGAGAATTTGGCCTAGACATGTAACAAGAAGGACTATAATTAGGAGGCACTTGAGCTCATTTGTACACAACTCATTCACTCTCTCAGTAAGTATAGTGCAATTCTAGAGTTGTAGTTGCAAGAAATGAAGGTGCATTTTTCTGGGGTGATTCTTGGTCTCTCTCTCTCTAGCGCTATCTAGCCTAAGATATGTGCCCTACCTTCTAGTATCTCTTGGTGGTATTCTTGGTGACATATTGGAGTATATTGGTGGATTTCTTGAAGGTACAAATTTGAGGAAGAAGTGCAACTGAAAATGCTACAGTTGAGTATTGTTCTTGTTTTGTGGTTGTGGAGACTCTTTATCTCTCTTGTGTGCTACCCTTGGAGGAGGTGTGATATCCTTGTCTTGTCTAATATCCCTAGGTCGAACCCAATTGTAATGTAAATGAAAATGTACTTAAGTTGGTGAGTTGTTTGATATCATTTTTGTATGCACATTTCATGGCATAGTGCGTGCATATACTGCGTAGTAAAATGAGGAAGTTTGCACATTCCAGGATACCACGCACAGCAACATAAGTGTGTGAGATTTTGAGGCCAGGTAGCCTTTGGTGTATATGTTGTGTTTTATAGGCTAGTGAGCCAGTTATTATAAGCTAGGATTCTTATGTTTTGATTAGGTCGGAGAGCCTAGATGTTAAAGGCCAGATCGCCTATTTTTGTATATGCCTCATAATTAATATAAAATACATCAATGCACGCAGACCGACCACGATAAAAGAGATGGGGGACTAAACTCCACTGGTTAGTGAAAGGCAAGGGCCTAAAAGTTAAAGAAAAGGGCTAAGCTAGAGATCTTAAGACAAAAAGGAATATTATATTAATATTTCTTAAATCATAAAGTATGGATAATTATTTTATCCTAAGTTCCAAAGTTGGGGACAAGTGGGCCAAAGTAGCTCCCAACATGATAATTGTCAAGTTGGGGACATGCATACATATTGTGGGAACTTAGTTCATTTTCCCATGTTTTTCATTATTCTTCCCATCATTCCTCCCATCATTTAGTCATCCAGTCAATCATCCATGAGCATGCACACACCCATTGAGTTATCCTTCGTATCTTCATGATTATACCTGAACTTGTATCCATAACCTTTTTGTGTTCATGTAGTTGTTTAGCTTGGGAGATGGAATGAAGAAGAGGGTTGTCAGGCCTGTGGGATATTGAAGAGATGGGTTGTCAGGCCCGTGAGAAATTCTCTGGGTGAGAGAATTGTTGGGAATTGATTTCCTGAAGGTGCTAAACTGCAACTATAGTGCTTTGAGACTTCATGTCCGGCCTGTTTCTGAAGCCCGAAAAGGAAGTGGGGCAGCCGAAGGACTGTTGAGCAAAGAAGGGGCACACTTCCTGGGTGGGATAGGCATGTGGAGAATGAGGGATTGTAGGCTTTTAGTTTGAGTTAGCACCTGAGACATAGTCTTTCCTGTTGTCTATGAGCCTTTAGCCTGGTTAGGAATCCCTTTAACTAGGTGGAGTTTAGTCCCAACTCGGAGGTGACTCACTATTGAGAGTGATGAATAGTGTGGTCTAAGGTTGGGAGGTTCGTGGAAGGTCTATACTCAATTGGTGACATTCTTACCAAGATAAGTGTCAATTGTGTGATAAATTTACATGATGCATTGTTATTTACGTGCTTATTTTTATGGGTTATCATATGTGTGGTTATAACGGTGTTTATTTGTATGGGTATTTCTTGTATATGTTGCATGTATATGTTTATTGTTATTTCAATGTGAATCTGTGTATTTACAGATGTATTTGTATGTTTACAATTTATATATAATGCTTTCGCAAGAGTTTTGTATGTATATATTTTTAATTGCATGCAATTCAAAAAAATTATGTGGCATAGATCAGTTAGTTGTTGGGTATGTTACAGTATGTTCCGCAGATAGAACATTAAGAGTTCTATGGCATAGCGTGGCTTGACATGGATGGTTGGGGACATTACAACATTGTATCAGAGCTTCATTTTTCAACACTGAGCCTGGATGGGCCGAGAAAATTGAGTTGAAGCGAAATGTCCAAGAGGATTTATTTCAAAGTGGCCAAATTTTAGTTTGTAGAGCGTCCATGGTAAAAAGTAACAACAACTGGGGAAAATTGGGGAAAAGCCCCAATTTATGTTGTTAAATTCATGAGAAAATGGAGAAATTCGGTCAAGTGGTGAGATATTATTGTTTTAATATATGTTCTAGCAAATTCGGATCTAGAATGGGTCGAATTTGAAGTTACAGTGAAGCCATGATAGATGGAGTGAGTTTAGTGGTTAAATTTCTCAATTTGTGACTTGATTGTGGGTAAATTTGTTCCAAAAATGTCAACCCACAGCGATTTGTTATTGCAGAGGTTGAACTGGTGTTATCGAGGTGAATTTGAACAAACTTCATAGTTGCAGAATGTCGATGGTAAATTGGGCCAATTTATGCAGCAGAATTCACGAGGAATTGATGTGAATAAAAATGAATGTGCATAGGTGTGCGCACTAAAAATGCATGATGCGCAGTGAAAATCTTGTGATAGATAAAATTCAGCACTACGCGACAAGATATTGGTGCGCTGGTGCGCACGCTAAATTTTGTGTCGTGCGGAAAAATGTTAGTGTGCAGGTGTGCGCGCTAAATTTCAGTGTCGCACGGAAAAATGTTAGTGTGCGGGTGTGCACGCTAAATTTCGGCACCGCGTGGAAAAATGTTGGTGTACAAGGCCGCATGATAAATTTAGCATTGCGCGGTGTGTACACACATAATAATGATGTGCGTGGTGTGCGTAGTGTTGGCAGAGTGCAGAGGAGTTTTGTTGGTGCACACACAATGTGGGTATATGTTGTTGCACGAAAGTTTAGATAAGTAGTGAACGCAAAGTTTTGGTGCATGGTGGAGACGTACTAAAATCTAGCATGGTATAGCATGTAGAGTACAATGCATGTGGAATATCAGTGTACAATACAAAAAAAAACTGAGCACAACAGGTAATAGTGCAAGAACCAAAATTGTGTGTGGTGAATATTGGCATGCGACACAAAAGTAGTGTGTAGTTATTGGCGCGATAGAGAAGTGATGCACAGTGGTTATAGGTGTGTGAAGCATGATTTACCTTGTGATGTTTCTACGCATGGTAAATATGGGTGTACAGGTTGAAAATTGTGCGTGCGAATTCGTTCAGAAGGAGAACAACAACAGAAAACCAGCAATTTTCTGCAACGTTTTATATCATTTGAACGTCATCTTTCTGGAGCGCGGTTTTGTGGCCCTTAAGAGAATTTTTAGACACTTGAAAACCATGAGAACAGAGTGTGCCAAGGCACATTCTGTCTCTATAGATCAAATAAAATATCTCAGAGAGATCTTTCTAATGGTGTAAAATGTTCATCAAACAGAGCTTTTATGATAAAGTTACATCACAAATAGTGGAGGGTAAATTTTAAGACCCATCTAACTTCAAAGAGCCATAACTTTCTGCTTAGGAATCAGATTGAGGCATAGGAGTAGTCAATGGAAAGATATTGAGCCATAGAAGACATTCCAATAGCTGAATTAAATTTATGGGCATGTTAAAAGTGTTTAATATGGAAAAGAAGGTACCTGTAGCATATCAGTTACAATATGGTATTTTGGCCTAGAACTTTAGCAGCTGTAACTAGTAGCCAAGAACCCAGAAAGAGGTGAAACTTAGACAAAGTGTCCATAAGATGTATATGAAGAAACCCAATTGATTTCCTATGAAAATTACAAAGGAGTAGGTGCAAAAATGCATATTTACAGCGCAGAGTTGCCCCAAGTTGAAAAATGAACAGAAAAATTAATGGGCAATTTTTAAATAGACATACCTTTTTGCTTGAGACTCAGAATTGAGCATGGGAGTGGGCATTGGAAAGGTGTTGGATAGTGGAATATAAATATAGACCCAAAAAATTGATTTGGGCATTCAAATTTCCAAGAAATCAAAAGAAATCATTCTGATATATATTTTGAACTAGAATGGTTCATATTTTCATGAAATTGTTGAAACAGTTAGCCTGACAAAGTTTTGTTGGCTACACATTATGCAGAGTTAAAAAAAACTAGATCAGATAAAGATCAACATAGATTCCAAAGGAATGGAAGAGGCACAGGGGACTTACAGTAAATAGGATGATATTATACGGATGGATGTCCATTTGAGCATTGAAGGAACAAACTCCAATGGACATGGAGATGAAAGGAATGAAAACATGAATATGGAAGAGACCATTAAAAATTTGCAGAAGGATTCCCAAAGCCATAAAGTTGGTAATGAAAGGCTTATGAAATCCAAGGAGTATTAGGATGACTTCAACATGAATTTATTGTAGAGCTTGAACATAATAGAAAAGAAATTGGACAACGAGAGTGGCTCAAACAAATCTAGAAGTCACAGACCTTCTGATGAGAAAAGAAGAACCAAAAGTGTTAGCAGACATCACCATCACTCCCCGAAGCATTCCAATAAGACATCACATAGCATATCAAGTCCATCCCTTGTCAGAAAGCATGTTCTGGGGTGGATGAGATATGAGGAAAAATGAACAAAATCAAACCTCCTACATTTGATGGTGAGCACAAGAAGGATGAAGATGCGGAGACATGGTTGTTGGGCATGAGAAAGTATTTTCAATTGCATAATTATTCTTCTCACGCAGAAGGTAGAATTTCCATCTATCAACTCAAGGGAAATGCATCCATGTGGTGGGATCAACCTGTGCAGGTGCAGCACATTAAAGAGAAAAGTGTTACTTAGAGGGAATTCAAGAAGTATTTTGAGAAGAAATAATTCACTAAGAGATACTATGACAAGAAAATGAAAGAGTTCTTTGAACTCAAGCTGGGGACTATGACAATAGATGAATATGAGAGAAGGTTTTTAGAACTGTTGAAGTATGTCTCTTTCATCAAGGATGAGACAGTTAAGATTCAAAGGTATTTGAGTGGATTTCCATCATTCATCAGTGAAAAAATATAGTATGATGATCCCAAGACATTGGAGGAGACCATAAGGCAAGCTAAATGCCTTTATGATCAGAAAAAATCAAGGCCAACTTTCCAAAAAGCTTGGGAAGACAAAAATAAATTCAAGGTGGATCAGAGGAAGAAGGGATCTAAGCCACCATTCTTCAGAAATAATCCACAGGGACATAAAACTCCTAGAGAACCCAGAATGATTGAAACAGGAGGTCAAAGGCCAAGGAAGCCACCTATTCAATGTTGGGGTTGTAAAGGAGATCACATGTTCAAAGATTGTCCTCACAGAGGTGAAAAAGGGAGAACTGTTCACAATGTAAAACAAGATGAAATAGTGGAGGACATGGGTAGAAATGTGCCAAGGATCTATGCAGCCATGGACAACAAGAAAGTAGAGTATCAGTCACATGTAATTGAAGTGGAAGGTATGATCAACAACCAAGCCATTGCTATTTTAATTGATTCAGGAGCTAGTCATAGTTATATAGATCCTAAGATGGTGGAAAGTGTGCATTTGCCAATAAGAAAGCATGGAAAATCCTGGTTGGTGCAGCTAGCTATGGGAGCCAAGAGAAAATTTAATGAAATGGTTAAGTCATGTCTTATGGACATGAATGGGTTGAACACCAGGGAAGATTTGAACATCTTACCTTTAGGTTCCTATGACTATATAATTGGGATGGATTGGTTGGACCAGCATCATGCTATCCTAGACTGTCATAACAAGGCATTTACTTTCTTGGATGAGGAAGGGAACCTAAGAAGAGTGCATGGAATTCCCAGCGCAGTAACCATCAGATAAATTTTGGCATTGCAGCTGAAGAGATGTTACAGAAAAGGGTGTCAAATATTTGCAGCACATATGGAAGAGACACCTAAAGATAAGGTGCCAAATTTGGAAGATTATGCGATCTTGGAGAACTTTGAAGATGTGTTCAAGGAGGTACTAGGACTACCCCCAAAGAGAGATATTGATTTCTCTATAAATTTAATTCCTGGAGCAGCTCCAATGTCAAAGACTCCTTACAGAATGAGTACACCAGAGCTAAAGGAATTTCAAATGCGACTTGAAGAGCTTCTGAAGAAGGGGTATATACGCCCAACTGTGTCACCTTGGGGTGCCCCGGTCTTGTTCATGAAGAAGAAATATGGAACATTAATATTGTGCATTGATTTCAGACAGTTGAATAAAGTGACTGTTAAGAACAAGTATCCTCTGCCAAAGATTGATGATCTTTTTGATCAATTGAAGGATGCAAAGATCTTTTCAAAGATAGATCTCAGATCAGGATACCATCAGGTAAGGATTAAAGAGGAATATGTTAGCAAGACCGCCTTTGGGACAAGGTATGGTCATTATGAGTTCACAGTGGTGCCATTTGGGTTATCAAATGCACCAGTTGTTTTCATGTCCTTAATGAATGGTGTTTTTCAAGAATATTTGGACAAGTTTGTCATTGTCTTTTTGAATGACATTCTTATATATTCCAAGTCAGAGGAAGAGCATGAGCATCATTTGAGGATGGTGTTTCAAGTATTAAGGGATCATCATTTGTATGAAAAATTGAGCAAGTGTTCATTTTATCAGAAGAAAATTCATTATTTGGGGCATATCATTTCTAAGGATGGGATAGCAGTGGATCCTGAGAAGATAGAAGCAATTAGAGAATGGTCAGCACCAAAGAATGTGACAGAGGTGAGATCATTCATGGGTCTTGTAGGCTACTATAGGAGATTTATTGAAGGATTTTCAAAGATTGCACACCCAATCACTTCCTTGCAAAGAAAGGGTGTGAAGTTTCAGTGGACATTGGATTGTGAAAAGAGTTTCAAACACTTGAAAAAATTATTAACAAGTGCTCCAATACTAAGGATTGCAGACCCAAATGAAGACTTCATTGTATGCATAGATGCATATAAAGAAGGACTTGGTGGAGTCCTCACTCAAAATGGGTTTGTTATATGTTACGAATCAAGGAAGTTGAAGGAGCATGAAAGACACTATGCCACTCATGATTTGGAGTTGGAAGCCATAGTGCATGCCTTGAGGAAATGGAGACACTACCTCATGGGGAAAAGGTTTGAGATAAGAATAGACCATAATGGTCTGAAATATTTATTTGATCAACCAACTCTAAATGCTAGGCAAACCAGATGGTTAAAATTTCTAAGTGAATATGACTTTGATATAAAGCATATCAAGGGAAAAGAGAACAAAGTGGTTGATTCACTCAGCAGAAGAGTACATGAAATGCATGCTACAACCATTAGCATGTACCAATCATATTTGAAAGATGGAATTTTAGAGGCTGCCAAATTAGATTTGTATTACAAGGAATTAGCGACAAAATTATAGCAAGGTAATTTTCAGTAGAAATTGAGGAATATAAGCTAGATATTGATGAAATTCTCATGTACAGGGGCAGAATTTATGTACCAAATTCTCAGGAATTGAAGAATCTGATATTGAGGGAAATGCATAATGTGCCTTATGTTGGGCACCCAGGATATCAGAAAACTATTGCAGCTGTCAAGAACCAATTCACCAAACTTCCCAGAACAAACAAGCAACATGATTCTATCAAGGTAGTGGTGGATAAGCTTACTAAAGCTGCCCATTTTATTCCAATTAAGCTCACTCACAAGGCAGCGAACATTGTTGATGTTTATATGAAATAAATTGCTAGATTACATGGAATACCCAAGACAACTGTGTTTGACAGAGATCCAAAATTTACCTCAAAATTTTGGAAAGAATTATTTAATGGATTTGGAACAAATTTGAATTTTAGCACAGCTTATCATCCAAAATCGGATGGTCAAATAGAGAGGGTGAATCAAGTGATTGAAGATATGTTGAGGATGTATGTGATGGATAAACCAATGGGAAGACTACCTACACTTGGTAGAGTTTTCTTATAACAATGGTGTTGGCAGCCATTTTGCATTTTTATCTTTTCCTTACAAGCTGCCCACACAAGGGTTTTGGAACTCTCAATACTCGTCGCAATTCTTTAAAACAAAACAACACTATTATTTTGTGCATTCACACACCTGCCTTTCGTTTTGTTTTCATGACTGCAAGCGTGAAAACCTTGAATTGGAAGTCATGTCAATGGCGTTAAAATCATCTTTGGATTATTATGAATACTCTTGTTCATGTGGTCATTTCACTTCTAACTCAATATTGGTTATACATGTGTCAAAACACCAAACCTTTATTCACTTTGCATTTTGTTGATATGGTTTTAATTTATAGGTTCGCCATGCAATGGCTTTTGGTGTCTTTGATTAAAACCTTGGTGCAATGGTTTCATAGGATGCATAAATTTTATGATCAAATCCTTGGTGCTATATTCAAAATGATTGTTTTGTTTTAAATCATACAAATGCTATTGTTTGTTCAAACATTTGGATCGACTTGTCAGGGTTTTCAATAGTTGTTTGTTTGGCATGTCATTTACATTGTTTTTCACACACACCAATAGTGATTTGAATCACCAAGGCGCCGTCGATTGTACATATCGAAATGAATGTTTTGCATGGTATCAAGTCATTCCACCACCCTCGCACGCATAAGTGTTAATGTTTGCCTTGCACCTCGGGCTACCTCTACTCATTTTGAGAAAACTATGGGAATTGGTCCTGTGCCTAACCTGTCTAACCTCCTCACCGTTTACCCTGCCGACTGTGTGTTCTCTCCTATGGCACCTGTAGTGCGCATAGAACCTAATGGCGTCCAAACGATGTTGCTATTTGACAATGCTTGTGAGGACCTGGAGAATAGTGGCTGGTTAGTTTTTATCCAAAAATTTGAGGGTTTCAACCTCGCGGTCGCCCAACAGTTTGCCCTCACATTCGATGGATGCAGGGCCAAAGTTGGGGACATCCAACTTGAATTGAATGAGGAATTCCTCAGCTCAACTATGGGTTTGCCAGCTAAAGGGCAGAGGTGGTTTAAGAATTCGAAGGTGGATGAAGTGCCATGGCCGCTCTTGTTTACATCGAGGAAAATTATAAAGTGTGACAGAGGTATGCTAGTCACTGCCCTTAAGTCTAGGTGGCATGATTTATTGGCCATTGTTAAGCAATTCGTGACTTGCAAAGGTCGATATGGTTTAGTGTTTCCTTACCATCTCCGGTTGCTTATGAATTTCATAGATTTCCCTTTGAATATGCCTCACTACCTCCTATGCAGTCTATATAAAATGGCCAAACAATTTAAGAGGGAGAAGGTTGATTCTAGCCTCTTCCATCACTGTTTGATCAAAATCGTTATTGTTCATCATTTGAGGTTGAGTGGTGACTGTTGGAAAGCTTTTCTATCAAGGAATGGCTTTGCCACTCCCGAATGTGATCAAGTGGACAAGACTGTGGTCACCGAAACCCTTGTTGGTCCTATTGTGCCACCTCCTACCCTCCTACCTGTTGTCGAACCCTCGACCTGCCCCAACATTGACCTACCTGACACCATGCCCGACCCATGTTTAAAAGTTAGTTTTAAACCTGTCAATATGACTGTGAGAAAGAAAGGCAAGGGCAATATCGATGTCAACAGCAAAGGAAAGAAGGTTGCACGATGGGTATCTAGCTGTGCTCGGAATAAGCCCAAACAAAACACAGACCAGAAGCCTATTGTTTTGAGTGAAGATTCGGACTCTGAGATTGAACGTTTTTTAGCCGAGGAATACCCATACTCACACGGACTCTATTTTGTTGAACCCTATGACTACATATCCAACCTCCCATCGTGCCTCAAGGATGACCCTAACTTCCTCGAAATTAAGTTTGACAGTGGAACCCCTGGTAATTTAAAAGAACCCTCACCTATAGTGACTCGACCCGATCAACCACAGTGCACTCAATGCAACTCTTGGATCGAACGATGCTACACAGATGTTCCTCTATTTCAATCCAAAATTAATTCCTTAGAGGACCGAGTGACTATGTTGTCTAAGGAAAATGATAGACTGCAAGCCAACGATAAGAGGCAAAAGACCACGGGTTCTATCGTGTTCAAAAATGTTGAGGCAACTACTGCTTTTGTTAGCTCAAAATTGGCCTGACTGAATCGTATCTTTACAGCCAAGGTATGTTATTTCAACAATGTTTTTAGAACGATTATGTTTACTTTGAATTACCAAGAATGATTTTGTTTTGAATTGTGTTTGCTTTGAATTAATACAAAAGATTTGTTTTCTAAATCGAATATAGTTCTGTGTGGATTGAACCGATTTAACACGATTTTGTTGTCCTTGAATTAGCATAAACAATTGTATTCGTTTTGAATTAGTAGCAAAAGAATTGTTTGATAGATCGCACACATTCATGTTGCCATTTGATTAATTCAATACGATTTCGTTTGTTTCGAATTGGTATAAAAGATTTGGTTTGTTTTACCAAGAATGATTTGCTTGTTTTGAATTGGTAATAAAGGCTCTGTTTGGTTGACCGCATACATTATTGTTATCATTTGGATTCATTTAAAACGATTTTGTTTGTAAATATGACCATCTACAAAATCATGAGATTTTGTAGCTAGTCATAAAAGTTGGATTTTTGTTGATTTTGCAACTGAACACTATCTAAAATTATTTATTCTTGCCCATCTATAGGTATACACGAATTTCAATCAGAATTGGACCTGCTGTGGCAGTTTAGAACATGCTTCTTGTTACATAGTTTTGGTTTAGGTTGTTAGTCTTAGTTAGAAATAGAGATTTGGGAGATTGTTCCGATATTTTTTGCAAACAGTTTTTGATAATTCCCACAAGGATGTTTTACCCTATGGCCTTTATATACTTATTATTTTTTTTGTAAACAACCCATCATTGTTGGGAGAACAAAGACTATGGACTTATGATTATACAGACTCGAATAGAAGTGGATTTGTTGTACGGCTTTAGCTTCAATTTATCTTACTTTTGTTCAAGTTTTTGTGCATTTTAATTTGTAATCAAATTATTGACTACTTTAGCTATCAAGATTTGTTACAGGTTGATGCGTTATGATTTAAATTCTGTCCATATTTGATGTATCTCATTTTACTCACAGCAATTACTCTGTTTGAATTTAATTAATAGAAGGTTTATCTTCTTTGTTAAATGAATGGTTATGTACAAATCTTTGCACTGGGATTTATCTAATGTGATGATCTGTAAACTATAAGATTGTTGTCGTTTTCTGTCTTGTTTGTTCTGTCATTCGTATTCAAAGAGAAATTGTTGCTTCATGTTTACAAGAAGCTTGTGGAAAAATCTGGTGCGGATTTCTCCCATCAACAGCTGAATCGAGTACTGTGGACAGGACAAATAGGAAGCATTTCCACAGGTCAGTGTGTTAGTGTTGTTCAATTAATTAGTTAATATATAATTTTTTTTGTAATCTAAACACGTTTTATTGTTCATCTCTATAGTTCAGATTTACAGTTAGGATTGTTATTTTAATTGCTTAGCTTAGATAGCTTTCATTTTGTTCATTTCTCATAAAAAATTATAAAAATAAAAAATAATAGCTTCGCTGTCATAAGACAGTTTACAAATGATTTTGCAAATTTCGATCAAAATTTGTATTCTGTAAATACTGTACATATGTAATTGAGATTTAATTATGTTGATAGCTGAACATTTAAATAAGTAGAATTATTGTTTTATGATATTAGTT
>ML798120.1:370984-414890 GCA_009831015.1 Picea engelmannii
CATGTTCCAGCATTCGTGTTCCAGCATCCGTGTTCCAACAGTCGTGTTCCAGCATTCGTGTTCCAGCATTCGTGTTCCAGCAGTCGTGTTCCAGCATTCGTGTTCCAGCATTCGTGTTCCAGCAGTCGTGTTCCAGTATTCGTGTTCCAGCAGTCGTGTTCCAGCATTCATGTGCGTGTTGACATCCTTGACTGCTCCATAATCGATTGCCATCAATGACAACCTTAACCATCTGCGTCAGTCTTCTGTTATAGCCATATCTCCAACACTCTTTCATGAATTGAGTGGGGCCCAGTTATTTACTAAACTTGATCTGCGTTTTGGATACCACCAGATACGTATAAACGAGGAAGACATCCCTAAGACTGCATTTATAACTCATGAGGGACACTATGATTTTTTGGTCATGCCCTTTGGCTTGTGTAATGCTCCCTCAACTTTCCAAAGCCTCATGAATCATGTATTTCATCTTTTTCTACGTCATTTTGTCTTAGTTTTCTTTGATGATATCTTCATCTATAGTAAAACTTGGATATCCCATCTTTCTAATGTGGATCAAGTTCTCCATCTACTCTCTTAGCACCAACTTTTCCTCAAACAATCCAAATCTTCTTTTGGCCCCTCAGAAGTTGAGTACTTGGGTCATCTTGTTGGCAAGGCCAGTGTCAGGGTGGATCCGTAAAATATTGAAGCTATGCAATATTGGCCTCACCCAAAGACTCTCAAAAGATTGTGTGGATTTCTGGGTTTAACGGTTTATTATCGCAAGTTTTTAAAGAATTATGGAAATATTGCGGCACCTCTCACTGCTCTCCTTAAAAATAATTTGTTCACTTGCACTCCAACAACTGCTCAGGATTTTTAAACCTTGAATATGGCCATGTCCACCACTCTAGTCCTAGCCCTTCCTGATTTCACAAAGACCTTTTTCCTAGAATGCCATGCTTTCGGGAAAGGAATTGGAGAAGCCCTTATGCAAGAGGGTCAGCCTTTGGCCTTTGCCAGCAAACAATTGTTAGGGAGAAATTTGGGAAAATCAATCTATGAAAAGGAAATGTTGGATATTTTGCATGTCATGGATCTTTGGAACCCTTATCTATTGCGACAATGCTTCCAAATTAAGACGGATTATCCAAATCCTCAAGTATTTTTTGGAACAACGCCTTTCCTCCCCAAAGCAACAAAAATGGGTGACTAATATCTTTGGATATGATTATGAGATCATTTACAAGAAAGGAAAAGGCAATGTGGTTGTTGATGCACTTTCCATAAAATATGAAAATGAAGGGTCCCTTTTTTCTCTATCCTTCATTGTACCAGATTGGATCCAAGCTATTTGCCAGGAATGGCTACATTATCCCAAAAGTTTGCATCTGATACAACAATTTCATGCCAATTCTCTAGTTTCCCCAGGGTACTCTTGGATCAATGATGAGCTTTGATACAAATGTTGCTTTTATTTAAGTAAACAGACAAAACTTAAATCCACTGTACTTTATGAGCTTCATGTTAAACCCACCTCTAGGCACACAGGGTTTACCAAAACCTATGACCGGGTCAAACGTTTTTTTTTCTGCGATGGTATGAAACAGGACATTCACAATTTTGTGGAAGAATGTGATGTTTTTCAATGCAACAAGGGAGAAACAGTCAAAGCTCCTAGCACACTACAACCGCTTTCGATTCCACCCACTATTTGGAGGGATATCTCTATGGATTTTATTTTAGGATTACCTAAATCGGGCAATAAATCAGTCATCATGGTAATAGTTGACCTTCTTTCCAAGTATTATCATTTATATCCTCTTCAACACCCATTTACAGCATCTAATGTGGCTCAATTTTTCATGGATCAGGTCTTCAAGATTCATGGCATGCCTCATTCTATTGTTTTTTATCATGACCCAACTTTCACTAACAACTTTTAGCAAGAACTGTTCAAGCTACAAGGAACCCAATTGCCTCTCAGCACAGCTTATCATCCCCAGACTGATGGTCAAACTGAAGTTGTCAACAAGTTTTTGGAAACATATTTGAGGTGTTTTGCATTGGAAAGGAAAAAATAGTGGGCTCAATGGTTACCACTAGATGAATGGTGGTACAACACGTTTTACCATACATCTACTAGCATGACTCCTTTTGAAGCAGTATATGGACACAATCCACCTTCATTTCTCTCATACTTGACAGGTGTCTCGGAGGTCCAGGAAGTTGACCAAAGTCTTACAGTTCGAGAGGCTATTCTCCATACCGTCAAAGAGAATTTGGTCATGGCCTAAAATTGCATGAACCAACAAGCAGATCAAGGTCACTCTGAACGTCAATTTGAAGAAGGAGATCAGTTGTTTCTTTAACTGCAACCTTATAAGAAAAATTCCCTCAAGGTTGACAATTGTCATAAACGGACACCCAAATTTTATGGTCCTTATACCATTCCCAAGCATGTGGGATAGGTGGCCTATCAGTTATCTTTGCCCAGTCATTCTAAGATCCATCCCGATTTTCATGTTTCTTGCTTAAAGAAGGTGATTTTATCTAAGTGCAAAACTCAAACCAACCTTCCCAAGTTGGAAGAAGAAGGCTCCATTTGGCTACAGACACAAATAGTTTTGGACCAACGTGAGCGTCATCTACGTCAGCACACCATCAAAGAAGTGTTAGTATAGTGGAAAGATACAACTCCAATAGATGCCACTTGGGAACCAACTACCATTCTGCAGCAATTTCCTCATCTCAATCCTTGAGGACAAAGATGTTTTTAAGGGGGAGGATATGTTAGGGACCTAACCCCTCACGTAGGTAGAATAATGTATTTCCATGTAATAAAGGTCAATATTAATAAGGCCTAGCAATAAGGAATAATAATTCAAATATAAGAAGGCCTAATAGAAGATTATGCTTCTAGAAGGATCTAGATTGTTCTTTTGGATAGACATATTTAGTATAAATAGGAGTATAGGGTATGAGAAGTTTTGTCTTGGATATTATTGTAATAGAGCTCTGCTATGCTGGAGTTTTCCCCCTCGAAGAGGCAAGTGAACTTTGCTCTTAGTAATCAAAGTGCTCTTTCTAGTGTTATTGTGGTATTATTGTGGTATAGTTCAGGTTATATCATTGTTTATCTTCCATTTCTATCTATTATGTATGTTCTGCACGCTATTTTATTTTGGGAATATTACATTCTATCTAGAAAAGGTTAAGGTTCGTGGGGGTGGTTGCATGCCTATGGTTGGGTAAAAATAGTGATATTGTTTATGGTAAAATGAGCACATAGAATATTTTAATATGTGATTCTAATCACATTATTGATTGGACTGCAATACAAGTGCAACCCAAGGGATAATTCTATCCCAGTTCTCAATGCATTTTAGATAGGAAAGAGACATTTCTCTAGAACCGAGTCATCGTGTAGGTCAAGGTGAAATGGAATCACTTTGGACCATATGAGGCCACATGGGAATTGGAGGATGTCATGAGAGTGGCATACCCATTTGTTTTTCTATATAAATTTGTATATATAGTGTTGCAAACACCAAGGATGATGTTTTCTTAAGCGGGAGGGGAATGTAACACCATGTTTTCCCCCAAGTCTATAATTAAGTGAAAGAATTTATTTGTTATGAATAATGAAGACTGTAACTATGTTTATGACAATGAAAACACAGATAATTGACTGATGAAGGAATCCTATAGTACTTTCATGATACCACAAGAGGGACTAGTGAGGTGGAAATGGGAATTTTTAATGATGAAAATAGGAAACTCACTCAACAACCCAACCTCCTATGCATGACTTGAATGCATAACTTGTACACAAGTACCTATTTACCTCGACCACAAGGAATATTTAATGGCTTGCAAACTGGGTGGTTGGAACATTTCTAACTTCCTTCAAGTTTGGTACTTGGAGAAGTGAAAGGAGGAGCTACAATTTTAACTAGAAGTACATAACATATATCTTTCCCTTGGAATGGGGATGTTTCTTTTGACAAGAGACGAAACGGGGATCCCGAGGAAGAGATAAGAGGGAAATCGAACTGGAATAAGCGTAGAAGAAAAAAGAGATTAAACATACATTGAGAAAAGGCAGAGAGAACACTGTAGATAGCAAGGAAAAGGATTAGAATTTTTTGAGTATGAAGACATGATAAAGAGAATAATTGGGAAGGATGCCAAGGACATGAATGGTCACCCTAGAAAAGAGAAGTCCCATATATCCAAACTAGAGGAAAAGAGGGTTGTGATTTTGTGTTCAATGAAATGAAACTGACATGAGTAAGGGGTGGTTTTCGAGGGAATGTGTATCAGATAAGGGGCTTCCTTTTGCAGAGGAAAACCAGCTAAAAAGGAACCTGATGAACTCATGGAGGCCATGAGCTCAGTGGGAAGAGGGAGGATTTAATTGTTTCCAGTGGAGTGGAGGAGATTAATCTCCCTAATCCATTATTTGACTGGTTGAGTTAGTGTGAGAGTCCTTGAGTGGTATCATGGCCTGGCACGAGGGTGGCTTATTGTAGAAATAGAAATTGAAGCATAGCATATAGTTGGGAGGAAATTTTTTCCCCCACAGTTGGTTGACTAGTTAATTTCATCATTGAATAGATAATTGTTTTCACCTGTAATATCTCTGTTATGTATGGTAATGATTATGGATTGTATAATATTTATGTAATGGATTAGACATGTTTGGATGCCATATTTTTCTTGTTGATATTCCTTGTTGGATATCATCTCTTGTGACAAATAATAAATGAGGATATCTACTTGGATATGTAAACACTTAGTTTATTTTCTATGCTTTAATTACTGGTTATTTCATCTATGGGGACAAACCTCAAATGGAAATTTTACAGGATATTGAAACCTTTGTTTGGGGTTCTAGATAAAATGATTCTTTCTTAAGAACGAGAGTTAAACACCCATGGAAACCATGTTAAAAATCCCTACAAAAAGGACCAAAGAAGGAATACAAGAATGCTAAGTCCGAGGGTAGTATTTAAACCTTGGAAATAACTATGTTAATTAGTGAGAAAGAGTGGTTGTTAGATCAGTAGGAAGGCTCAATGATAGTCACCCGATCATAGTCAAATCAATTGGGAACTGGATTAAAATCCCTAGTTAAATGAGCTATCAGAACTTTGGACTATAGAGGATTTTCTTGCGAGGACTTTCAAAGGAAGCTTAATGTCTTGGTGCTCATTGGGTCAGGGTTCCAGGTAAGGGTTCCACCTTTCCTTCCCTTTATAAAATTTATGGTCTAAGGAGGTTAAGCCATGTGTGAGTAAAATTATGGTGACATTTTGTGTAGGGTGGCAGTTGGAATGCTATGAGGGATGACAAGTGTAGATGTTAGGTTGGCGCAGGGAAAGTGTGGGGCCATGGTTCAAGCATAAGACTTAGATTTGTGCCTTTAAGTCTTGACTATTAGATCTACATGTTGAGATATCTCAACCATTGATCCCTTGGATAAGCTCAGGAGGGAGTTTAACAACCCGGGGTACTGGACCCTTGGAGCATTGGAGACTCCCAAGAATGTTTTCCTTTGTTCATCCTCGATACTTAATACCTGAGGGGGGAAGACTTCCCACACAAGGTTCCAACATTTTCCTTGTAAACAAGAGAGCACAGATGATGTCATCATGATGTACCATACCCATGTCATAGCCAGTGTGTCGAAGGATGATATGCTTCAACTTGTGTTTGGTCAATGAGTCTAGTGTGGGGATCTATCGAGAAAGTACCTTATTTAGATTCACTTGAAATACCTACCATTGGACTTGAGTGTCGAGAGATATCGACTATGAAATTCCTTAGGAAATATCAGGAGGATTTCTATGCCTCAGGGTACCGAAGTACCAGACCCCTTGAAGATTTTCCAATTTTGTGTTTCCTTGTGTTTTCCCTAATATCCCAATGCCCAGTAGGGCATCATTTTGGGAAGGTGTCTAACCCTCACCCTTGTTAATTTGTGAGCAAGGGAGAGCACGTTCCAATGATGCCAAATGACATAATCAAGCCAATGCATAGTGGATAGGTATCAACATCTTACTAGAGGAAACCTTATGCTTAGTGGTGATGTTTCACGCAATAGTTGGTCCACATGTCAAGTGGATATTGTGCCACATGTCAACGTAATTCAGATTCTCAGGGTCGATTTCTGTATGGAGTCATAAGGTGCCATGTGTTTGAGGTTCCATGTGAACTATTGGATTGGGCACTTGGATTCTATATGAGTTTGAGCTTACTCAGGGGCCCGATGCCCTAGTGGGTCGGTGCCCTGATGGCCAAATGCTCTGGTAGGTCGATGCCCTGATGGCCCAGTGCCCCTGTAGGTCGGTGCCACAATGGCCCAATGCTCTGATGGACTGATCCTTAGAATATCAAATATCAGAAGTGTGTAAGTAATGTTAAGTACAGTGGTTCAATACCCCCGATGGGTTGGTGGTCGATGCCACATCTACAACCATATCAGTGCCAGATGGAGCCTCGTAGGATTGTTGATATGATGTGTAACCACATGGGTGCCACATGGCGGTGTGGTGATATTGGCCAATGAAGGCATAGAAATTTTAGAAGGTCATAACTTTTGATCTAGAGCTCAATTTTGATCATGGTTATAGTCATTGAAAATCCCTCGATGAGCAAAATTGAATTATTAAACTAGAATTGGATTTTAGAGGTGATTAAGAAAGGTGGTTTTGAGGAAATAAAAGATAAATTTTTGACACCCCACCATCCTAAGGAATGGTTAGAAGGTTGTGTGTGTTACACTTATGTTATTGTAGAAGGGGATGATCAAAACAACCACAAAGATGGAGATGTTGGTATCCTAAAAGAATCCAAGGATTTTCATGTTTATTCTCCAAATTATGGTGACGAATATGTTATGGAGGAATTTTTATGCCCAGGGTTTGAGAAGGTGTTGACGGGCGTTTATGACACATTGTCAACGAGAAGGGAAGATCTGTACTGGGGTTGTCTATTTAACCCAAGCTGTTTGGAATAATCTACCTTGGCGGGTTTTATGGCTCCGTTAGCCAACTAGGATTCGAAAATAACTAAAAGATGTGAACTAACTAAAGGTAAAATTCTAGCAATCGACACATTAATTACAACTTCTTAAATAACAGTGATTATGTACAATAGATATATACAATTACAAGGTTTAAGAAAAGCCTTGTGAAAATAATTGTTTTAAACTAATGGATCTTAAACAAGATTAAAAATAAACAAAATTGTTCTAGTATTGTAACTGAAAAACTAATAAATAATAAGTGAATATGATTGAAAATGATATAATGATAATGGACAAAGCATTCAACATTTAAATGATGCAATCACTATTCATTCACAAATCAACAAATTAAATAAATATTAAACTAACTGACCTTACGTTGATCAGCAATACTAAGCTATATTTGTCTCTCTGTATTTGTATACGCTCCACTTAACCTGTGTCAAGTACAAATCTATGACAAAAGAAAGAATGATACTTCCTGAAAAAACTCAAATAAGTCGTTTATATTTCGGAACGAATCTATGATGACAGAAAGACAAATAATTTTATATCATGTGACTTTAAAATGTCCAATAACCGAAAATGCAATAAATTCCAATTCTCATCAAATGGTGTTACCAACTACCTATCATTAGATGTAAACTCAAAATGCTTAGAAAGTTGAAAAGTCACAAATATCAACAGAACCATAATATAATTAACCACGTAGATAAAAACATAACATGAAAGGTTATATGTAGAACAGACTAAAGCTAGTTCGATACAAATAAAATTTCACATCTAGAAATTACATGAGAAACAATGAAAACATTGCACAGTCTACACAAGACGAAAGCCAAAGAGTAAATTGTATCTCATATACTTTCAAAAAAATAATTCCATCATATGGTCCAAGAGGAATTTCCCCTATCATTGGGAAAATAGTGTTATTTAAACAAGTTCCCGATATGTTCCTCATATCATGCAAGATAGAGACAGATCTTTTTAAATAAACTTTTACTAAAACAAAATAACCAAAAAGATAATTCTGTCGAAATCTTATAATCCAAAATAGCTACATCATTAAACATTGTTTTTCAAAAAACGAAAATACAAATCCATTATATGCCCAACTCCTGACTCATTCCATTAACCGTTGCACATTGACTTGTTGTCCACCTGAGACAAAAAAACTAAATCTAAATTAGACAAATAATAAAATAAATCAATTTAAGAGACAAGCTACAAAATCTTCAATTATGTAGCTGGTCTAAATAAAAGAACAAAATCAAAACGAATCTATTTATTATCCAAACAAAATCAAATCTTGAATTGCGAGAACATTATTTACCAATTAGAAATTTGAAAGAGAAACATCAGATAGATCTGAATTTATAATAGTATTGAAACTAGTGGAGTTTTTAATAACCACATTTCCTGATATCTTTAAACGCTTGTTGGCTCTATGTGAATTCGATCGAATGCAAGCTCTGAGATCATCATTTTTCCTTTCAAGAACCGAATTCCGAGTGATCACTTGATTCAACTATTTCTGTAGGTAAAGAATATCTTGATAATATCTTTCGATCCAGTCAAAACAATTCTCACAATACATCATTTCTAAATTTGGTAATGGACAAGTCTAATCTGTAGTGGAAAATTTTCCCTGTTCCATGATATTTTTTAGATCATGTTGAATACCAAAGAAACCTTGTTGTTCCTTTAAGAAAGGAGGAAAATTCGATATGAAATCATATTAGGGTGCATCAGTGTTGGTATCATCAATATAAATCCATTCATCGACATCAATAATAGGGATAGGTTTTTCACGATTGTGATGTCGATTCCTTAGCATTCTGGAAAGGATTCGACGAGATATTTTGTTCTTAAAATCAATATCAGGAACCCTCTATGTTTTAATTATGCCATGTGGCTTGGTTTTAATCTCATTCAAAACAACCACATTTTTCCCAGGACTAGGAACAACAAGAATCTTTCCCTTCAAATTATCCAACACATCTTCTAAGGATTTTTTAGGAACAAAATCGCACCTCTGGTGTGTGCCTCTGGTCAATTTATGAAAAACGACAGGGGTTTTGGTAATTGACATAGGATTTCCTTGCAATTAGACATGAAGGTCTCTCAAAGAAGGAGCCGATAGGAAAGGGTTGGTGGGCTCATCAAAATGCAGAGGTGAGTCGATTACAGTTTTAGGTGGAGTGAACCCATTCCTATCCATGAAATCTTTCCAATTATCCCCAACCTTTGATAATTGGGAAATGACCAAAATTCGAATTAGGCCATGATGAAATAAGTTGGATTGAGCATTAAGGTTTTTCCTCTGGTAAAATCTATCCATTTTTTGAAGGCTTTTAAGCAGGTAGAACTGCATATTTAAACCAAACCCTAAGAAAACCATTAGCAAATGAATATGAAGCAGGAAAACTAGTCCATATCTTCCCTCACAGGTGACAAATTTCTTGAGTATCAACATTAAACCATGCAATCGAGGTTTAAACAAAACTATTGGTGTACCTTTCACATTGTAGTGTGACCTCTTGGAAACCATTAGCAGGTGCCAAGGGATACCTTCAAATTTGAGATTCTTGAACCAACGAGCTCCTTATTGGGGCAATCTCATGGATTCTACAATCAAATCCTCACTAACTTCCAACTGCAAATCGCCTATTTTGGCCCTAGCACCATCGAAAATATTTGCAAAATATTGAATGACTTCGAGGTTAAAACCTTCGAAGGACTGTATAAAATTAACCCACCCAAAGCTCGTGAGATCATTTACAGCGTCATCGTGGGACAGCAAGGCTTGTGAACCATTCATCTCTATCCTCACCATAGGGGCCATGGGTTTGGTCACCATACACCAGTAGGAGTAGAGAAGAGGGGTATATGTTTGAAACCACCATATACAAAGGATAAGCTTTGCATTTTCGGAGGTGACCCGATAACTAAGGCTTAGGGAGAAAGCCACCATATCCACAACTCAAGTTGTTGAGTGAATGTTGAACCAGAGGACATGCGTAATTCAAAACCACCTCCTCTATTGACACCCTAACCCAAAACGAAGCGCCACCACCGAGGTAATGAGTGTGAGTTTAATTCAGCAGGACGAGGGAGAAATTGTTTCAAAGCATGGCTAACATTCACGTACAACAAGGATTAGACTATGGTATGACAAAAAGGGATAGTGTTCATACTTCAAAGTTGTATCAAAGTTTAGTTTCATAAGTGATCGTAAATGTAGTAGGTGATAATCAAAATTCAAATGAATAAAACAACTAAGGCATACCTAAAAGGTGAATGGTTCATATGCTGATGGTAAATACACCATTCATACATCGATAAGCTCAATACCCTCTAAGGTCCTTAAGATAATTAGGTGCTCCTAGGTACTCATCCAAATTCACATGGAGACACTTTAAAATATGTATGATGTGTTCAAACCAAGTTTGTTTCAATTTCATGCTTAAACAGTCATGAAATTGAAACAAGAATAAATGAGAGATTTATTGAAATAAATAAACTCAAAAAACACACAACCAATAAAGCAATTTTTCAAAACATAAATCATAATTGAAGTCTTCATAAACACAAAGTGGCAGCTTAAAAAAAAAAAGTAATCCATTAAAACTATGTTTTAAATATCAATGAAAATGACATGAATATCTCGTTGCCAACAATGGCGACTCGTTAGGCGAAGCAGTTATCTGTACATCATCAAAACTTTATATCCGGGAAAATACAAAATTAGATAGTTACTAAAATCAATTAAGAAACAGATCAAGCGTTTAGACATTAACTCAGAAAAATAACACAGTCATGTCATCGAAGAAATTTCTACCAAAAGATTTTAATCTCAAATTTTGTTTCGATCAAAGGGGTAACGATATTTATATAGGTAACCCCAATACCGTTGACAAGGCCACTACTACCAAGAGAAGTTTATAGCCTCGACAGGGATGTCATTTAACCTTCTCTAGTACTTCGATCCCATCCAAAAGTCGTCCATCTATGATAAAAATATCTTGTTATCTAATCAATTTAAAACATACCTAAAGGATATTGAACCCGACATTGCTTCGCTGCCAGCAGGCTTGTTCAATACCTCGACGAAGTTGTCTTGGTATCATGTGTGCATTTACCCACTGCCAGCAGACCTATTCAGTATCCTAGCGGGTTTACACACAATTCCCACACATTAAAGGGCTTGCAACTCTCTATAATTGTTTATAAATTTTCATAAACTTCATGATAATGAGAAAGCGGAGTGATACTAAATATTTAACAGCCAGGAAATCATAGGATTGATCATTAATATTGTTTTTCGTTCTCTGAGAACTGATAATTTTCATCACGATTTGGACATTTAGTTTTCAATCAAGAAATCATCTCAGGAATGGGGAAGCACTTTGAATTGATCTCATTAGAACTGGGACGGCGCAAGAAATTTTTAAAGATAGTCATATTTCCCTGAGATTTTCACAAAAAACTGGGAACAATGATTTGGCAAAGACTTAATATAATTGATCTGAGTTTAGAACTCAATGTTTAGATGCACTGAACTATTTCAAATGTTGCTAGTGAAAGATCCAATTCCCTTTAATAATGAATGGTGATTCAGAAATAATTATTAAGGAAACATTAAAAACCAAAAAAATGAAAAAGAAAAAGAAAAAGAAAAGAAAAGAAAAACTTAAGCTAAAGATATTTAAAGGAGGGGTAAATCTCATTTTCTCAGTTGAAGTATTTCTTGAGAGACTGACCATTCACTAGAAAAGTGTTTGGATGTCTCTCTAAGTTGTGCAAACGAAAAGAACTAGCACCCAATTTTTCAAAAATGACAAAAGTCCCCAGCCACATGTTTTGAAACTTGGTATGTTCTCCTTTATTCTCGTGTGCTTTATCCCATTTGAGGACCAAATCCCCTACATTAAAATTTATTTATGAGGATGAACTTGTGTCAAACCATGTTTTAACGATTTTTTGATGCTGATCTAATTTATGTTTAGTTTGTGTCCTTACTTTTTCCAATTTTAGTAAATCATTTATTTGATTCTCTAAAGGGGGACATTCCTCTTCCTGAACTTTCTGCAATAACTGCAGAGAAGGGAGCAAGATGTGTGGAGGAAGGATGGATTCTCTTGCATAAATGAGGAAGAAATGATAATTATCAATGGAAGCTTTCGGAGTGACCCTATCAGCCCAAAGTTCCTTGTGCAACGCGTTGTGCCAATTTTTATGATTTTTCGACACTGTACTTTTAATTATTTTGATCATATTTTTATTCATTGACTCAACCAAACTGTTTCCTTGGTAGTAATAGCTGGTAGAGTATTTTACCTTAATCTTTTTTTATAAAGAAAATACATTCATATCCAAGGAAGAAAAATAAGAAGCATTGTCGAAAACTAAACACTCAGGTATTCCAAAACGAGTGATAATATGAGAGTTTAAAAATGAAACTACTTGACTTGTGTTGACTATATTTAATGGTAAGGCCTCAGACCACCTCATAAAATAATCGGTTGCAGTAAGAATTTACTTGTGTTTTTGTGAGGAAGGTGGATTAATTGGTCCTATAATATCTAGGCCCCACTACTAAAATGGTGTGTCTACTATAACAGGATGTAAAGGGAAAGCAACCCGTTTTACCTGTCCTGCAGCCTTTTGACAGATTATACGTTTATGGGCCAAAGTGTGAGCATACTTAAATAAAGTGGACCAATAGTAGCCAGCCCTAAGTAATTTTTGGGTGGTTATATCTCCACCAAATTGACCCCGGGCATCGTCAGAATGAAGTTCATCTAACACCTTTTCAGACTCTTCTTTTTCTAGGAAACGCAGAAAAACACCGTCAAAAAATTTTCGAAACAATATATCATTAATTAATTGAAAAGAGGTAGATCTAAGCCTCAGTGCTCTTCTATTTTTTGGATCAAGGTTACTAAGAGAAGAACCGTGCAAAAAATAAAATCCGATATTATGATACCACGAATTAGACACACTTTGCGTACAACAAATTTGTGTTTCATTATGCGGATTTGCAATTGATGTGTTTATTTGATTTCCTGATTTTTCAACTAAATTAGCTACCAATTTGCAAAGGCCTTTACCTCTAACAATTTGTGAAGACACTATTTCTAGGTCATACTCCTGAAGTGATGTCATCCAATTTTCCCTTTTCTCCACTAGCTCTTTCTGTACTAATAGATTTATTACAGCAGGGTAAGGAACAATGACTTTTGTCCTGGATTTCAAAACATAAGACCTGAAAAGTTTAACTTATTTAAAAACAATGTATTCTTGTTGATCTACTACGGGGTAATTTAATTTGTCTCCTTTAAAGGCGGAGCTCATAAATAAAATAGGTATCTCGTTGTTTTCAACATTTTTCTGTGTGAGCACCGTAGCATAAGATCTGTCAGATGCAAAAGTATACAATGTGAAATCCTGAGAGAAATCGGGACTCGTCAAGGAGGGTGCTTTGGTTATAGCTTTTCTAATGGAATTAAAGGCTTGATTCTCTTGTGATCCCCATTTGTACAGAACATCCTTTTTTATCAATTTTTGTAGAGGTATAACCATCTCAGAAAAACTTGGAACAAAGCATCTAACAAATTTTATTTTACCTAGAAAGGATTGCATTTCCTTTTTGGAAGAAGGTGAAGGAAGTTTGGCAATGGATTGGGTTCGTTCGGGGTCAATTATCATTCCATCTTTAGATACCATAAATCCAAGAAATTTCCCTTGTTCTACTGCAAAGACTGAATTTTTAGGATTGAGTGAAATACCAAAATTGTGACATCGTTCTAACACGGCCCTAAGATGAAACAAGTGATATTTCTTGTTATTCAAAAAGAAAGTGGCATCATCCAGGTAGACAACAACTAACTGATTGATAAGGCTCTGAAAATCAATGTCCATTTCCCTCTGGAAAGTGGATCTGGCATTGATCAATCCGAAAGGCATTATTCTATAGGAATATGTGCCCCATGGGGTATGAAAAGTGGTTTTCAGCTAATCTGATGGAGACATAAGGACCTAGTTATAAGGATATTCTTTCAGAACCAGATACTTGTTGCAAAATTTGTTCCATTGGGGGAACGGGGTAATTATCTTTATCAGAGGCTCGGTTCAAATTACGAAAGTCGACACAAAGTCAAATGTCCCCATTTTTCTTCCTTACTGGGACTAAGTTGGATACCCATTGAGTATGTCGGACTGGAAAAATGATCTTGGCGGTGAGTAATTTATTTAGTTCCTTTTTTACGGTGGGTTCTAATTTAGGATGCATTTTTTTCAATTTTTGATGAAAAGGTTGGGTTTGGGGCTTCATGGGGATTACTTGTTGTATTATGTTTGGATCAAAATTTTTTAGATCATCATATGTCCAAGAAAACACATATTTGAATTCTTTGAACAATTTTATGAATGTAGATCTCTCTTGTTGAGAACACCCTTTTCCCAAATTGATATTTTGAGGATTATCTTGCGTTCCTAAATTTATAGTTTCATATAGTAATGAGGAACTATTCGTTTTGCAATTGACTACCCCTCTAAACTTGTCATGTAAATAATAAAAATTTTCTAATCTAACAACAGATTTAGGGATAGAGTTTACCAACTCTGATGATACTTCCGCGGAAAGAGGGTTGGATATTACCGTGAAATATCTAAGGTTTTCATTGTGGGTGCTTTCATCGATCACCGCATCTTGGAAAGTGTCTTCCATATGCAGAAAATTGATGATCTATTGATCGTCATAAAACACCCACAAATTTGTGATGTTGTCGGGAATCAATGGCCTAAATAAAAATTCAACCAAGAATGCGTTAGGAGAAAGACCCTTAGCAGGCAATAATTTTGAGGCAACATTAGTTAACAATTCAGCTTCCAAATTACTCAACCTAGGAATGGAATTTATGTTGAAAGCAAGAAATTTATGTATTAAGCTCCATACCTCAGTTTGGTATTTTTTTAGATGAGGTGATAAACAATGAATAGTGTTTTTTACCTGCTTGACTACGATTTCAGAATCACCGAATACAACCAAGTTTTGCACGTCAAGATCCAATGCCTTCTTTAGTCCCTGCAGAAGTTCTTCATATTTTATTTTATTATTAGTACATTCAAATTCCAATCAACAAGCAATAAATGTTTTATTACCTTTGGGATCGATTAGTACACAACCAATGCGTGCCACTTCCCTGGATTTAGATCCATCAAAGTATAATGACCATATGTCTTCATCATCAACAATGTTCAATGTACTTCCCAGAGTTTTCATCTGAGTATAAGCTGATATTTCATATTGTTGTTCTGGGTCGGTGATAGAATATATTTCATTCATGAAATTTCCTAAGAAACTATCCATTCCCTATGCCTCAATTGTATTCACATCGGTAGTAAAAGGCTCATTGGGATCGTTTAAATCTGTAACAGTGTACTTGAGGTAACATTCTCAGTTTATTCTAATCGTGTTAGGATATCCATTTTCTGGAAGACACTTATGAGACCAGTCCATAGAAAAATAGACATGTAACTTCTCTGACCAAACTATACTAAAAAATAAACCATAAGCTTTAGGAATGTCAATAACAATAATGTCAATTACTTGGTGGACCTTAGGGTTGAATGACAACCTTATTAATACATTATTAAGTTCACCAATGACCTTGACATTAGTTCAGTCTAACTGAATGATTTTTAAATCATAAGGCTTTACTTTAGCATTAATATTCTGACACACATATAGAGGCATTACATTCGATGAGGCACCAGAATCAACCATGCAATTATGTACATTTCTGTTCAAAAATTTGAAAGTTAGCAAAAAAGGAGGTACATTTTCCGTGATGAGACAACAAAATTTTGCTGATTTTTTATGGTTGTACCTACAATAGTCTTATCTAAATTTCCTACAGTTTTCTCTGATATGTCCCTTTTATCCTAATTTTCAGGTGATTTTTACGGGAGATATCTTTTTATTATTATTATTTAGGTAATTTTTTGTTGATTTCTTGTTGATAGAGTGATTCTTTTTATTATTTCCAGCTATACTTTGGAGCATTTTCTGTAGGATAAGAGGGAATTTAAGTAATTCAAAAACTGATATATTTGCCCTTAATTTTTTAAGATCTTCAACCAAATCATATTCCAAAACTGGGGGAACAGGGTTTTGTTTAGCTTCAATTTTTTTTGGTTGTTTGGAAACCATATTCCTACTTGTTTCGGGTGGAAGTTTGTTTTTTACTTTACTTCGAGTGTTAAAAGGATGGACAGATTCAAAATTCTCTTGAAATATGTTGTCCGACAAATGTCTGAAAACAAGAGGATATGAGTCCTCCTCATCAGGTGTTTCCTCTTCACCTGTTTCGTCTTGATTTTCAGGAGGTACATAAATAGCATTATCATGTGCTTCCAGTGTTGTTTGCAAAGTGTACTATAGTCCTTCAAAGTTCAGACCTTTTGTGTTTGGGTTTGGTTGGTTTGGAGGAAAATGTTTCCTAAAAGGTGGCCTAAAACTTCCTTTACTTGTAGATGCCTCCTCAAAGGATCTTTTTAATTCTATGACCCGATTGGATAATTTTTGGAAATCCTTCTGCAAACTTTCCAAGTCTAATGTTTCTTGTTGATTTTTAGTTTGAGGAGGTCTAGTGAGAATTTCTATTTTATTTTTAGAAGAGGAACTTGTTTCAGCCTCACTATTTGAACTATCTTTTAAACTAAAAATATCCTTCTCGATAAGGACTACCTCCTCGAAGGCTTCTAGTAATGTGTTCTTTTTGGACCTTTTAACCCATATAGCTATATTGTTATGCAAGGCCTTAGTATAGTATGCAACAGTCAAGTTTTATGTCGGCATCAAATCTACAGGGATTTTTTTTTAACGTAAGGAATGTCTGGTTGAAATCCCCAAATTTTTCTTTAGGGTTCATTTTCATAATAGAAAGTTCCATTACCAGGACTTCTGGAGATTTATCATCTCGAAATTTTTCTAGAAAGCAGTTTTCAAACTTGTCACAAGAGACGATGGTTTGAGGTTGTTGCACAAAATACCAGGTTGAGGCATTCCCCTCAAAAGTGTAGGGGAATAACCTGCACACGACATCTTCATATTCGACACTCTGGAGCCTAACACTAACATGAATTTATTGATGTGATATGCAGCTGATTTCTTTGAATCTGGGTTGAATTTGGGTAGCCATTGTTTCAGATGTTTGGGCAATGGGTGTTGGGGTCTAGGTACTGCCACAGCATATTGATCAAGCCAAGGTCTAGCGGGATTATTTTGGTTTTCCATGGGAGTTGGTGGAGTTGAAGGTTGATATCGTTCAGATGAATAATTTTCTTCATCCGATGATTCCTCTCTTGAAGAGGGTGGAGAAGAACTAGGTGGGGATGGTGGGATACCAGATCCCCCAGCACCAAGGATTAGTGCTTCCGAAGGATCGGTGATATTACCTCTTAATGTGTTACCGGGTATACCAGTGTCAAGAGGTTGTTCTTGCGGATTGGTGAAATAAAGGGTTTGATCTAGTTGTCTACCAGGTTGTATGATTCGGGACAAAGCACTTTGAGTTCTCAAAATTGACTGGCGAACAATTTCCAGTACATCAATCCCTTGAGGAACTGGTGTCACTTGCTCAATGGGAATGTCCGGAGTAGTTTCTGAGGTAGTAGTTGGGTCAAGTGTAATGTTGGGGTCTGAGCGACTACGTGTCATGACAGGAGAACGATTGTTTGGGGGATTCCTACGGCCTCCTCATGCCATCAATGACTTGCAGGCCCTCCTTCTAGCACCATTTGTTGATGGGCATTTATGACACACCGTTAATGAGAAGGGAAGATCTGGACCAGGCTTGTCTATTTAACCCAAGCCGTTTGGAATAATCTACCCTGACGAGTTTTATGGCTCCGTTAACCAACTAGGATTCTAAAATAACTAAAATATGTGAACTAACTAAAGGTACAATTCTATCAATAGACACATTAATTACAACTGCTTAACTAACAGTGATTATGTACAGTAGATATATACAATTACAAGGTTTGAGCAAAGCCTTGTGAAAATAATTGTTTTAAACTAATGGATCTTAAACAAGATTAAAAATAAAAATAAAAAATTGTTCAAGTACTATAACTAAAAAACTAATAAAAAATAAGTGAGTACGATTGAAAATGATATAACGATAATGGAAAAAGCATTCAAATTTTAAATGATGCAATCACTATTCATTCACAAATCAACAAATTAAATAAATAATAAATTAACTAACATTACGTTGATCAGCAGTACTAAGCTATATTTGTCTCTTTGTATTTGTATAAGCTCCACTTAACGTTTGTCAAGTACAAATCTATGACAAAAGAAAGAATGACACTTCCTGAAAAAACTCAAAGTAGTATTTTATATTTTGGAACGAATCTATGATGACAGAAAAACAAATGATTGTATATCATGTCACTTTAAAATGTCCAATAACCGAAAATGAAAGAAATTCCAATTCTCAACAAATGGTGTTACCAGCTACCTATCGTTAGATGTAAACTCAAAATGATTAGAAGGGTGAACAATCACAGATATCAACAAAACCATAATATAATGACCCACATAGAGAAAAACATAACATGAAAGGTTATATGCAGAACAGACTAAATCTAGTTCGATACAAATAAAATTTCGCATCTATAAATTACATGAGAAACAATGAAAACATTGCAAAGTCTACACAAGACAAAAGCCAAAGAGTAAATTGTACCCCATATACTTTCAAAAAAATAAGCCCATCATATGGTCCAGGAGGAATTGCCCCTATCACTAGGAAAACAGTGTTATTTAAACAAGTTCCCAATATGTTCCTCATATCATGCAAGATAGAGACATATCTTTTTAAATAAGCTTTTATTAAAAAAAATAACCAAAAAGATAATTTTGTTGAAATCTTATAATACAAAAAATTTACATCATTAAACATTGTTTTTCAAAAAAATGAAAATTACAAATCCATTATATGCCCAACTCTTGACTCATTCCATTAATCAATGCACATTGACTTGCTGCCCACCTGAGACAAAAAAACGAAATCTAAATTAGACAAATAATAAAATAAATCAAATTAAGAGACAAGCTATAGAATATTCGATTGTGTAGCTGGTCTAAATAAAAGAACAAAATCAAAATGAATTTATTTATTATCCAAACAAAATCAAAATGTGAATTAAGAGAACATTGTTTACCAATTAGAAATTTAAAAGAGAAACATCAGAAAAATCTGAGTTTATAATAGCATTGAAACTAGTTGGCAATGGCTTGGGTTCGTTCAGGATCAATTATCATTCCGCCTTTAGATACTATAAATCCAAGAAATTTTCCTTGTTCTACTGCAAAGACCGATTTTTTAGGATTGAGTGAAATACCGAACTTGCAACATCATTCTAACATAGCCCTAAGATGAGACAAGTGATCTTTCTTGTTCTTAGAAAAGATAGTGGAATCATCCAGATAGACAAGAACTGGTTGATTGATAAGGCCCTGAAAAGCAATGTCCATTGCCCTCTGGGAAGTGGCTCCGTCATTGATCAATCCGAAAGGCATTCTTCTATAGGCATAGGTGCCCCATGGGGTACAAAAAGTGGTTTTCAGCTGATCTGATGGAGACATAAGGACCTGGTTATACCCTAAGAAACCTTCTAATAAGGATAGTCTTTCAGAACCAGATACTTATTGCAAAATTTGTTCCATTGTGGGAATGGGGTAATTGTCTTTATCAGAGGCTCAATTCAAATTGCGAAAGTCGACACAAATTCGAATTTACCCATTTTTGTTCCTTACTGGGACTAAATTGGATACCCATTGAGTATGTCGAACTGGAAAAATGATCTTGGCAGTTTGTAATTTATTTAGTTCCTTTTTTACGGTGGGTTCTAATTTCGGATGCATTTTTCTTAATTTTTGTTGAAAAGGTTGGGTTTGGGGCTTCATGGGGATTACATGTTGTATTATGTTTGGATCGAAAGTTTTTAGATCATCATACATCCAAGAAAACACATCTTTGAATTCTTTGAACAATTTTATGAATGCAGATCTCTCTTGTTGAGAACACCCTTTTCCCAAATTGATATTTTGATGATTATCTTGCATTCCTAAATTTACAGTTTCATACGGTAATGAGGAACTATTCGTTTTTCAATTGAATACCCCTCTAAACTTGTCATGTAAATCATAATTTTTTTCTAATATAAAAATATATTTGGGGATAGAGTTTACTAGCTTTGATGATACTTCCGTGGAATGAGGGTCAGATATTACCGTGAAATCATTAAGGTTTTCATTGTGGGTGCTTTCGTCGATCACCGCATCTTGGAAAGTGTCTTCCAAATGCAGAAAATTGATGATATGTTGATCGTCATCAAACACCTACCAATTTGTGATGTTGTCGGGAATCGATGGCCTAAATAACAATTCAACCGAGAATGTGTTAGGAGAAAGACCCTTAGAAGGAAATAATTTTGAGGCAACATTAGATAACAAATCAGCTTCCAAATTACTCAACCTAGGAATGAAATTTATGTTGAAAGCAAGAAATTTATATATTAAGATCCATACCTCGGTTTGGTAGTTTTTCAAATGAGGTGATAAACAATGAATAGTATTTTTTACCAGCTTGACTACGATTTCAGAATCATTGAATACAACCAATTTTTTCACATCAAGATCCAATGCCTTCTTTAGTCCCTGCATAAGTGCTTCATATTCTATTGTATTTTTAGTACATTCAAAGTCCAATCGACAAGAAATAAACGTTTTATTACCTTTGGGATCGATCAGTACACAACCAACGCCTGCCTCTTCCCAGAATTTAGATCCATCAAATTATAATGACCATATTTCTTCGTCATCAGCAATGTTCGATGTACTTCCCAGAGTTTCCATCTGAGTATAAGCCAATATTTCAGATTGTTGTTCTAGGTCAGTGATAGAAGATATTTCAATGATGAAATTTCCAAATAAAGTATTCATTCACTGTGCCTCAATTGTATTCATAGTGGTAGTAAAAGGCTCATTGGGATCATTTAAATTTGTAATAGTGTACTTGAGGTAACGTTCTCTGTTTATTCTGATCTTGTTAGGTTGTCCATTTTCTGAAAGCCACAGATGAGACCATTCCATAGCAAAATAGTCATGTAACTTCTCTGACCAATCTATACTAAAAAATCAACCATAAACTTCTGGAATGTCAACAACAATAATGTCAATTACTTGGTGGACCTTAGGGTTGGATGACAACCTTATTTATACATTCTTAAGTTCACCAATGACCTTGACATTAGTTCGGTCTAACTGAATTATTTTTAAATCGGAAGGATTTACTTCAGCATTAATTTTCTGACACACATATAGAGACATTACATTCGATGAGGCGCCAGAATCAACCATGCAGTTATGTACATTTCTGTTCAAAATTTCAAAAGTTAGCAAAAAAGGAGGTACATTTTTTCGTGATGAGACAGCAGAATTCTGCTGATTTTTTATGTTTTTACCTACAATAGTCTTATCTAAATTTTCTACAGTTTTCTCTGATATGTCCCTTTTATCTTGATTTTCAGATGATTTTTTACCGGAGATATATTTTGTTTTATTTGGGTCACTTTCTGCTGATTTGTTACTGATAGAGTCATTCTTTTTATTTTTTTCAGCTATGCTTTGGAGCATTTTCTGTAGGATAAGAGGGAATTTAAGTAATTCAAAAAATAATATATATTTTCCCTTAATTTTTTAAGATCTTCAACCAAATCATATTCCAAAACTGGGGCAATAGAGTTTTGTTTAGCTTCAATTTGTTTTGATTGTTTGGAAACCATATTCCTACTTTTTTAAGGTGGAAGTTTATTTTATACTTTACTTTGAGTGTTATAAGGATGGACAGTTTCGAAATTCTCTTGAAAGATGTTGTCCGACATTTTTCCGAAAACAGGAGGAGATGAGTCCTCCTCGTCAGGTGTTTCCTCTTCACCCATGTCGTCTTGATTTTCAAGAAGTACAAAAATAGCATTATCATGTGCTTCCAGTATTCCTTGCAAAGTGTACTATAGTCCTTCAAAGTTCAGACCTTATGTGGATGGGTTTGGCTGGTTTGGAGGAAAAGGTTTCCTAAAAGGTGGTCTAAAACTTCCTTTACTTGTATATGCCTCCTTAGAGGATATTTTTAAGTCTATTACCTGATTGGATAATTTATGGAAAGATTTCTGCAAACTTTCCAAGTCTAATGTTTCTTGTTGATTTTTACTTTGAGGAGGTCTAGTGAGAATTTATATTTTTTTTTTAGAAGAGGAAGTTGTTTCAGCCTCACTATTTGAACTGTCTTTTAAACTCAAAATATCCTTCATGATAAGGATTTCCTCCTTGAAGGTAGGTAATGTGTTATTTTTGGACCTTTTAACCCATATAGCTATATTGTTATGCAGGGCCTTAGTATAGTATGTAACAGTGAAGTTTTTTGTAGGCATCGAATCTACAGGGATTTTGTTTTTTTACATAAGGAATCTCTGGTTGAAATCCATAAATTTTTCTTTAGGGTTCATTTTCATATTAGAAAGTTCCATTACCAGGACTTCTGGAGATTTATCATCTCCAAATGTTTCTAGAAATCAGGTTTCAAACTTGTCCCAATAGACGATGGTTTGAGGTTGTTGTGCAAAATACCAGGTTGAGGCATTCCCCTCAAAAGTGTAGGGGAATAACCTGCACATGATATCCTCATGTTCAACACTCTGGAGCCTAACAACTAACATAAATTTCTTGATGTGGTCCTCAGTTGATTGCTTCGAATCTAGGTCAAATTTGGGTAGCCACTTTTCTAGATGTTTGGGCAATGGGTGTTGGGGTCCAGGTATAGCCACGACATCTTGATCAAGCCAAGGTCTGGAAAGATTATTTTGGTTTTCCATGGGAGGTGGTGGATTTGAAGGTTGATATTCTTCAGATGAAGAACTGCCTTCATCTGAGGATTCCTCTCTTGAAGAGGGTGGAGAAGAACCAGGTGGGGATGGTGGGAGACTAGATCCCCCAGCACCAAGGATTAGTGCTTCCAAAGGATCGGTGATATTACCACCTAATGTGTTATCGGGAAGACCAATGTCAGGAGGTTATTCTTGTAGATTGGTGAAATCAAGGGTTTGATTTAGTTGTCTACCAGGTTGTCTGATTCGGGACAAAGCACTTTGAGTTCTCAAAATCAACTGGCGAACAATTTCATGTACATCAATCCCTTGAGGAACTGGTGTCACTGGCTCGACAAGAATGTTCATAGTAGTTTCTAAGGTAGTAGTTGGGTCAAGTGTAACGTTGGGTTCTGAGCGACTACGCGTCACGAAAGAATGATTGTTTGGGGGAGTCATACGGCCTCCTCATACCATCAATGAATTTCAGGCCCTCCTTCTAGTGTCATTTGTTTACGAGCATTTATGATACATTGTCAATGAGAAGGGAATATTCAAACCAGGATTGTCTATTTAACCCAAGCCGTTTGGAATAATCTACCCTGACGAGTTTTATGGCTCCGTTAGCCAACTAGGATTCTAAAATAACTAAAATATGTGAATTAACTAAAGGTACAATTCTATCAATCGACACGTTAATTACAACTACTTAACTAACAGTCATTATGTACAATAGATATATACAATTACAAGGTTTAAGAAAATCCTTGTGAAAATAATTGTTTTAAACTAATGGATCTTAAACAAGATTAAAAATAAACAAAATTGTTCTAGTACTGTAACTGAAAAACTAATAAACAATAAGTGAATACGATTGAAAATGATATAACGATATTGGACAAAGAATTCAACATTTAAATGATTCAATCATTATTCATTCACAAATCAACAAATTAAACAAATAATAAATTAACTAACCTTACGATGATCAGTATTACTAAGCTAGATTTGTCTCTCTATATTTGTATAAGCTCCACTTACCCTGTGTCAAGTACAAATCTATGACAAAAGAAAGAATGATACTTCCTGAAAAAAATCAAAGAAGTCTTTTATATTCCGGAATGAATCTATGATGACAGAAAGACAAATGATTTTATATCGTGTGAATTTAAAATGTCCCATAACCGAAAATGAAATAAATTCCAATTCTCAGCAAATGGTGTTACCAGCTACCTAATATTAGATGTAAACTCAAAATGCTTAGAAAGGTGAAAATTCACAGATATCAGCAGAACCATAATATAATGAACCACATAGAGAAAAACATAGCATGAAAGGTTATATGCATAACAGAGTAAAGCTAGTTCGATACAAACAAAATTTCACATCTATAAATTACATGAGAAACAATGAAAACATTGCACAGTCTACACAAGATGAAAGCCAAAGACTAAATTGTATCTCATATACTTTCAAAAAAATAAGTCCATCATATGGTCCAGGAGGAATTTCCCCTATCACTGGGCAAACAGTGTTATTTAAACAAGCTCCCAATATTTTCCTCATATTATGCAAGATAGATACAAATCTTTTTAAATAAGATTTTACTAAAACAAAATAACCAAAAAGATAATTATGTTGAAATCTTATAATCCAAAATAGCTACATCATTAAAAATTGTTTTCCAAAAAATGAAAATTACAAATCCATTATATGCCCAACTCTTGACTCATTCCATTAATCATTTCACATTGACATGTTGTCCACTTGAGACTAAAAATGAAACCTAAATTAGACAAATAATAAAATAAATCAATTTAAGACACAAGCTACAGAATCTTCGATTTTGTAGCTAGTCTAAATAAAAGAACAAAATCAAAACGTATTTATTTATTATCCAAACAAAATCAAATCTTGAATTACAAGAACATTATTTACCAATTATAAATTTGAAAGAGAAACATCAGACAAATCTGAGTTTATAATAGCATTGAAACTGATGGAGTTTTTAATAACCATATTTCCTGATCTCTTGAAACGCTTGTTGGCTCTGTGTGAATTCGATCGAATGCAAGCTCCAAGATCATCATTTTTCCTTTCAAGAACTAAATTTTGAGTGATCACTTGATTCAACTATGCCTATAGGTAAGAAATATCTTGATAGTATCTTTCGATCCAGTCAAAACAATTCTCACAATACACCTGTTCTAAATTTGGTAATGGATGAGTCTAATCTGTAGTGGGAAATTTTCCTTATTCCATGATATTTTTGAGATCATACTGAATACCGAAGAAACCTTGTTGTTCCTTTAATAAAGAAGGAAAATTCGATACGAAATCACATTGGGGTGCATCAGTGCCGGTATCATCAACAGAAATCCAGTCATCGACATCAATAATAGGGATAGTTTTTTCACGATTGTGATGTCGATTCCTCAGCATTCTGGAAAGGAGTCGACTGGATATTTTTTTCTTAAAATCAATATCGGGAACCGTCTGCATTTTAATTATGCCATGTTTATTTGTTTTAATCTCATTCAAAACAACCACATCTTTCCCAGGACTAGGAACAGCAAGAATCTTGCCCTTCAAATTATCCAACACATCTTCTAAGGACTTTTTAGGAACAAAATTGCACCTCTGGTGTGTGCCTCTAGTATATTTATGAAAAACAATAGGGGTTTTGGTAATTGACACAGGGTTTCTTTGCAATTCGACATGAAGCTCTCTCAAAGAGGAGCCGATAGGCAAGGGCTGTTGGGCTCATCAAAACGTAGAGGTGAGTCGATTACGGTTTTAGGTGGAGAAAACCCATTCCTATCCATGAAATCTTTCCAATTATCCCCAACCTTTGAGAATTGGGAAATGACCAAAATTTGAATTAGGCCGGGATGAAATAAGCTGGACTGAGCATTAAGGTTTTGCCTCTAGTAAAATCTAGCCATTTTTTGAAGGATTTTAAGCAGGTAGAACGACATATTTAAACCAACCCCTAAGAAAACCATTAGAAAATGAATATGAAATAGGAAAACTAGTCCATATCGTCCCTCGCAGGTGGTGAATTGATTTAGTATCAATAGTAAACCATGCATCGAGGTTTAAATAAAAGTATTGGTGTACCTTTGACATTGTAGCGCGACCTCTTGGAAACCATTAGCAGGTGCCAGGGGATACCTTCGAATTTGAGATTCTTGAACCAGTCATCTCCTTCTTGGGGAAATCTCGTGGCTTCTGCAATCAAATCCTCACTAACTTCCAACTGCAGATCACCTATTTTGGCCCTAGCACCATCGAAGGTCTTTGCAAAAGCTTGAGTGACTTTGAGGTTAAAACCTTTGAACAACTGTATAAAATTAACCCACCCAAATCTCGTGAGATCATCTACAGCATCATCGTGGGAGAGCAAGGCTTGTGATACATTCATCTCTATCCTCACCACAGGGGCCATGGGTTTGGTCACGATACACCAGTAGGAGTAGCGAAGAGGGGTATATGTTTGAAACCACCAGATATGAAGTACAAACTCTGCATCTATGGAGGTGGCCCGATAACTAAGGCTTCAGGAGAAAGCCACCATCGCCACCACTCAGATTGTTGAGTGAATGTTGAACCAGAGGACATGTGTAATTGAAAACCACCTCCTCCATTGACACCCTAACCCAAAACGAAGTGCCACCATTGAGGTAATGAGTGTGAGTTTAAGTCAGCAGGACAAGGGAGTAATTGTTTCAGAGCATGGTTGACAGTCCTGTACAACAAGAATTAGATTATGATATGAAAAAATGGGATAGAATTCATACTTCAAAGTTGTATTAAAGTTTAGTTTCATAAGCAATCGTAAATTTAGTAGGTGATCATCAAAATTCAAATGAATAAAACGACTAAGGCATACCTCAAAGGTGATTGAATCATATGCTAATGGTAAAGACACCATTCATAAATAAATAAGTTCAATACCCTCTAAGGTCCTTAATATCATTATGTGCTCCTAGGTACTCATCCAAATTCACATAGAGACACTTTAAAATCTGTATGATGTGTTCAAACCAAGTTTGTTTCAATTTCATGCTTAAACAGTCATGAAATTGAAGCAAGAATAAACGAGAGATTTATTGAAATAAATGCACTCAAAAAATGCACAACTAATCAAGCAATTTTTCAAAACATAAATCATAATTGAAGTCTTCACAAACACAAAGTGGTAGCTTAAAAAAAAAAGTATTCCACTAAAACTATGTTTTAAATATCGATGAAAATGACACGAATATTTGGCTGCCAATAGAAGGTTAAGACTATTGGCCACATAGAGGATAACATGGATGTTGCAGACCCAGAAGAACAATATAGCAGTGGCCTTTTGGAGTGTTTGACACAAGATCATGATTTTTCTATCCAAGAGGAGGACCTTCTTGGCCTTCTTGAAGATGACGATGGTGTTATTGAAGAAGGAGGAAATGGCCACAAAAAAATTGAACACATCCATGAATGCCACCTTGGAGACTACAACAATGTGAAAAAAATTTAATATGATATCATTATTTCAGAGATAGATGTGCATCATTTCGATGATACTTTTGTTTGTTTTCTTCTTAAATAAAATATTCCAGATTTGAATTTCTATGAATTTTCAAAAGAAATCAAGCATGAAGGAATCAATGACAAACATGCATTGGAAGTTGGATAGTGTCGTGTTGATGGTATGGATATCAGCACAACATTACTTTGGCATGTTGGATCTGAAATTGATGGACATGAGTACATCCCTATTCTTATAAATATTGGTGGTAAATACTTCATTCCAATTTGGAACCCATAACTTGGACAAGGTAGCATGGTTTATCATAGAAATAGCGCTCCTACTAAAGAGGATTTTCCATATCAAGTTCTGGTTGAATATGATACTATTGATATTTCAGACCAAGGAGAAGACTCCTAAGTTTGGTTTTATGCTTCATATCATGAAGGACCCTCTGCTACATAATAATATCTATGTTTATAATTTGAAAGGGTTAGCACTGCTAGCCACGCATAAAATAGTAGAGAAATTGAGCGAACTAGGTTGGTGGTTGAGAATCGCATTGAGTGGGTATGTCTTTATCATTTTCTTATGGAAAAGGATGAATATGAAAATAACCCTGGTGATGATGAAGATGATAGTTATAAGGATGTGGGTAAGGTAGAATGCAGGTTTCCTAGGAGTATATCTAACATTGAAACAATTTTTTAAGACTTTCCAAATTATGATGATGTGTTTGTTTCTCTAGGAAGGGATTATTACCAGGAACTTGAAGAATACAAAGATTTTTTGTAGATACTTCCAAAGTCATATGTGGTTTTCTTTGAAGGAATTCTCATTTATGATATCCATGATGAGAATGAAGGTTTCCCTTTCCATAAGCCAAACTTGGATCCCTCTGACGATGTGGATAAAGAAACCTATAGAGAATGAGGGAACAATGCATTTTTCAAGATTTTGGATGATGATATATTGGCTACTCTAAGATTTTATGGAGAAGTATTTAATGAAGAAGAATATAGGACAGGTCAAAGGGTGGAACATATTCCGTTTACTTTTGAAGAAGTTATTCAAAAGGGGGATTATTATCTTGAGGAAGTTGATGATATACCACAAAATATGGTGATATAGTGGAAGATACCATGTGAATTCTCCTTAATTGACAATACCCCATGCATTCTTCTTAATTGACCGTGCTCAAAAATTAATTATCATAGGAGATATGACATGTTTTGAAAAAGGAGTGGAATTCATTATTTTTCTAGAACATCCTATAGCATATTTTCTCAACCTTCCAAGTATACTCGAACCACAACATTAAGGGTGGCTCACTAATGATCATAAAATATTGTGGGATATTCTCGAAGAAACCTTTCATGTGATAGGAATTTAGGTTTCCATGATGTCCCTCAATTCAAATATTTGGTAGCAAGAACTCTGAAAATATTTTAGACCTTCAGGTGGTAGCAAAGTAGTGATGTTGGAGCTGCTACGAAGTCAAGAAGAGGTTGTTTGGTATGACAGAGTTGGCATAGGTTTTTCTCAGAAAGGAATAATCCTACCTTGTAACAAGGCATGTCAATCATTGTGTCTACTAGATGGCATTGTTTATCAATGGATACCTAGACTATATTTTATCCCAATACTGACTTACATTTTAGGGTACAAACACTTCGAGTTTGATATTTCTCTATTTTGGATGTTGGTCAAGCACAAGGGAAAGGATGATTTCATTTTAAGATCGTGATATTCTCGGATTCTCAAGTTCCCCCAATAAGGACACTTCTCCCCAAGTTGGAGCCATATGTTACCCACCATTTTGTGTAACCCTTGAAGGGTCTGTCAAATATATTACAAGTTTATGATAGATTATCAACCTCATGTAGTTGTTGATCAGAGATGCAAACCTATATTGTAAACATTTAAGGATGGTGTCTATGAGGTTATATACTTGGAGGAGAATCCACGTGAATTTATTGAGTGGATGGACAAGTCGAATCCAGTAATTATGTCACGGATGCATTGGATGATACCAAAATTCATCCCAAGTCATATGAACTAGACAAGAAAAATGTGGCTTTAGTGTTGAAAATATTAAATAAGTACAAGCTACCTGATATTTCACGTGACAAGAATCCAGGTTTCTATCACGTCCCTCAATTCAAAACTTTGGTAGTAAGAACTCAGACAATATTTTATAACTTCATGTGGCATCAAATAAGTGATGTTGGAGTTGCTAGGAAGCCAGGAAGACGTTGTTTGGTGCGACGGAGTTGGTAGATATTTTTATCAGAAAGGAATAAACCTACCTTGTAACAAGCCATGCCCACCATTGCATCTGTTAGATGGAATTATTCATCAGTAAATAACTAGACTATATTTTATCCCAGAAGTGACATACATTTCAGGATACGAACACTTTGGGTTTGATATTTATCTATTTTGAATGTTGGTCAAGAACATGGGAAAGGATGGCCGCATTTTGAGATCATGAGATTTCGGGATTCTCAAGTACCCCAAGAATGACACTTGTCCCCAAGAAGGAGCCATACGTTACCCACCATTTTGGGTAACCCTTAAAGGGTCTATCAAATATATTACAAGTTTATGATAGATCATCAACCTCATGTAGTTTTTTATCATAGCTACAAAAATATATTGTAAACATTAAAGGATGGTTTTATTCTTGGAGGAGCATCCATATGAATTACTGAGGGGATGGAAAAGTAGCATCTAGTAATCATGTAATGGATCCATGGGATGATACCAAAATTCATCCCAAGTCGTATGAACTAGCCAGGAAAAAGGTGGCTTTAGTGTTGCAAAGATTGAATAAGTACGAGCTACTTGAGCTTCCCCACCTTGACATATAAAAAATTATTAACACCCGAGTATCTCCAAGGATTAAGAAAGATCATTTTTAGGAATAATAACTATGTTCATGTTGGTTTGCATGGACTGTTTCGAGGTGTAGTTCATAATATGCAATGACACTAGAAGTTTCATAAGACTATCCAATTATGTTATGACAATTTTCCCAAGGAGAGAATTATCAGAGACGTGGAAATTATGTTGGAAAGGTTAAGTGGTGGCATTGTGGTTAATGTCCACCAAGAGGATTTGCAAAATATAGATACTATGTAATAGAATTATAAATGCAAGAAGCCCTTGAGATGAAACCACCACATTGGGTATAGCGGTTCTTTGTTAGCCAACCCACATCTTGGGTGGTTGATTGAACTGGGAATTTTGTCATTTCACACTCCAGAAGTTGGACTGATGTAGATGACCATGATTGTATGGAAGATACACATGTATGCATTGAAATTTTTGTAGAAGAGTTTGGTTTACTCCCTTTGAAGAAGGACATGGGGCCTTATATGGGGTATTTGATGATAGACATGAAGTCTAACATGTTGCACAATTTTCTTGTGACAAATTTCCTAGTCTTACTATCAAAAATGTTGATTTTTCAGATTCCTATAAACATAGTAGAACAACAATTGAACAATGGTTTATGATCTGTAAAATGTATTTCTAGCAAGCTCAAGAGATCATCAATCAAAAAATTAATAAAATAATGTCTTGGGTCTATTAGAAAATACCCCATCATAGAAGGGATATCTAATGCCTACTTTTGAGGAAATATGGCACATATATCTATACTAGATCCACAGACTAGAAAACGTGGGGCATAATGGGGATCGTACATATCAGCTTTATGATTTACTTGCTAGAGAATTCAAGGTTATATAAGTAGAATTTATTGCATACACAATGTCAAGCTACTAAATGAACTTAGAATTGGGATATTAATGGATGGTGAGGATGTTCTTGTTGGTGAAGATCAATACAAACTTATGTGGAAATCTTGGTTCGTAGGGACATACAACAGTTTAAAATTGATATGGTAGATGATGGCATAGATGCAAGTCATTCTAATCAAAGGAACATAGTTTCCTAGTGAACATTGCAGAATGAATGATTATTTTCATGGATAATTATGTGTCATTGTGGTAGTTTTGTTGGCCCTCGGCCAAGTTTTGGGGAAACTTTGGTCATTTTTGGAGGTTTTGGCCCACTTTTGGACTTCGACACGCTGGTCGAAGTAGGAGTGCCTAGGCAGAGCTAAGATCATGGATCTCACCTATTTTTAGGGTTAGGGTTTTGTAACGGGTTTATGGGATGTCGAACCATGGGTTTTCCCCATGTTTAGGCCCTATTGAAGGACTTTGTAAAGTATAAACAAAGAGGAATGTATTGTACAAGAGGTAGTTCGAGTAGTTCTTTGTGCAAAAGAATGTATGTGGTTGATTCTTTGTACTCGACTGTGATTTTGTAGAAGGTTCTAAGTGCTAAGTGCTCAGGGTGCATAATCATTGTTGTTACTATGCTTATCTATCTTTGATTATGCTCCGTGGAGTTAATGAGGTTAATAAACTAATGCATGTTCACTTCCTAAGCATTAATAGAATATTGTGCAAAGTGCTCTTATCACAGATCTATGTCCCACCCTGGTTACAGACACCTGCGTCCTGTAACCCCCACTGCTTCTACCTCGAGTGAGACTTTTCCTGCTTTGTAGGTGTTGTCGAAAGGGCCGGCAGTCGGGGTTTTTTTGGTGCGATGTTAAGCGTTGAACCCTGGGTCTACCCCTGTTCCAACAAATGGTTTTGTTGTCGGGACCTGAAACTGTGATTGTTGGGAACTAAATTAAAGAAAAAGAAAATATATGTGCATAGATCTGTTTCTGAAGTGTGCAGTACTCTACTTGACTTGTGATTCTTTGTGCCAAGGAAGTAAGTTGTTCTAAAGAAAAGAGGTAAGCTTTGTGATTTGGTAAGAGAAATATAAGTGAAAAATTATGTTTTGAAAGCATGAGTTTAAGTATATTTAATAGATTTTGTCCTAGTCTGAAGGCTAGGCCACAGTTGAAAGAAAGAGTTGATTTGAGTAAATTTAATAGAAATAAAGAAATATGTGTTAGTCCTATGCATAGAAAGAGTTTTTGGAATGATAAGTGGATGTAGGAACCTAGAAATAGTTTTTGCAAATTGCAGGTCCGGCACTATGATCCTAGGGGAAGTGTGCAGTACAGAAAATATTGGGGAACATTTAAGAGAAAAAGAGGATTGAATTTGTGTTATAATTGCAGAAGTTCGAGACATCTTGCTAAGGAATTCCCTCAGGTATGCCCTTTTTGTCTTTTTTGTAAGGTTGTTGGTCATGAGGTTGAGGATTGTCCAAGGATTATTGCTAAAGTTGAAGGGAGGGACATAAGACAAGAAAATTATGAAAAGAGTCAAGAGACTAAGGGTATGTTAGAAATTCATAAAGAGAAAAGGCCAGAGGAAGTTCATACTATGTTATTACAGTTGAAAGAAACAATGGATGTTCATAATGATGTCAATTTACCAGATAGCCTTAAATAAAAACAACACATAAGTGAAAGAATAAAAGACTTCAACATAGATTGTATAGTCTTGGATGAAGAAACACAAGTGAATATTATGACAGAAGAAACTTGGGAAGTTTTGGGAAAGCCTAATGTGGTACCTTATTAGGAAGGATACGATTGTTTAAGGGCAAGATGATAACTTTATGTGGAAGAGTAACTATTGTACCTATTATTGTTCATGGAACATTGACTGAAGAAGAATTTGAAGTCATTAGGTTTGTTGAGGACAGTGCCCCTTTCCCACATTTGTTAGGTAAGACTTGGATTGAGAAGGATTAGATCAGAAGGAAAACAGAGGAAGAAGCTACAGAAAAAAAAAATTAAGAATTAAGGGATTTCATAGCTAGGAAAATAGATCGACTAATAGAAGAACGAGATGATAAGTCGAAGCAACAGAGAAAAGTAACAACGCAAGAGGGACAGAAAGAAAAAGAATTAGCTATCAAGGTTGAAAGAATGAAAGAAGGCTTGAAGGATCTATCTATCCAAGAGAGAAGTGTGCCCACTCAGAAAGTGTTAAGAAAAGGGATATTAACTTCAGAACCTTTGAGGGTACCTCAACAATGAGAAGCCACTATGTTGGGGGAAGATAAGATTAAAAATGGAAAGAGGATTCCATAAATAGTTAAAGAGACTCAGATAATAGGAAATAAGGAAAAGAAACTAAATAAAAATAAGGCCAAGTTGGAAAAGATACAAGAAGTTAAGGAAAACAGATGGAAGACTTTGCAGACCAGAACCTCGCACGAGGCAGGTTCGTAGGGTTTGAACCTCGTTGGAATAGCAAGACCGCACAGATTTGGACTTCGCCTTGGCGAAGTTATGTAACCATTGGAGGTGCCCTGACCATTAGAATGACGCTCCATAATGGTTAGGAAATGAATTTATGGGTTTATAGACTGCTTTTGGACCTTGAGACCGCGACATAACGGCTAGATTTACATTAATGGAAGCGTTTAACTCTAGTTTATGTCCATTGGAAGATTTTTTATGGCCGCCCCGCTTATTTAACTTGTTGATGGTGGCGCTGGGACAACTTTTTGATACCTGTGACTGATTGATATAAGATGAGAATTGTCCAAGTGTCAAACTAAGTTGTCTGTCGTTATCTGAAAGTAGACCATGCATGTTTGTTTGTCTATCGGTTGTCTGTTAAAAGCTGGAATTTCGAGTGAACCCAGCGACTTGGAGAATTATATAGAGGAATTTATTATGAAACTCATGTCCAACAGACTTGTATCTAAAGGTATTCAAGCATCGTCGACTAGGGAACTGTAGGCTTCCCCTTGGATTGGACGTTGTTCCACCCGTTTCAACCCTGTAACTGAACAAATAAGAAAGCACCACAATGATCTGGCTAACGTGAAGCAGATTTCATCAATCCTGCCTGAGTATATTCCACCTATTGCCAACGATGTTAATCATGATGGTATCCCCCGTGATTTCGAGTACTTTGTTTTCATTGCATACATTATGAAAGGAATTCGCATAGTAGGAAGTCATTTAAGGCAGATCTCGTTGTTGAAGCACAGTGACTTCAACTTAGGAAACTGAAAGAACTACACCATCCTAGCTCCTCATCGTTACTTAATTGAGACAATTAGAAAGAAACCTCTCCTCATCTCACAGCGATGGATAAAGGTGTTGGCGCAGTCAACCATATTGAACGTGATGAAGATTTCACATTTTGTCCACCACTAGGAGGTTAACAGATATCTATTGCTTGACAGGAGAATTACTGTGGATCCAGTGTTGATCGACTAGATCATAGGTTTAAGTTTGAAGGGTCCTAACCCACAACATTTTTATCCAGGGAAGACCTCAGACCGTTCTTTAGCACAGCGCATCAAAGAAGCCTATGGAGAGGTAAAAAATGGGAAGCGATTTTACAAGGTAGCCTCCATACAGGATGGTGCAGTGGGCCTTGCTTGTCAACTCTTAGCAGGAAATCTAGTGAGGAAGAACCGCCCCACATAGGTCACCAGGTTCGTGATGGAACTTAGAGGAAAGTGTGTGGAGCGCCTGCAGATGAATTGGGTGACCTACCTCATCAACAAGTTAGAAAATTATTGTCGCGAAGCCCGTGACTTAGGATATGAGTTTCACTATATTGATTGCAGTTGTGGCTTAGAATATTCTTGAAGGAGCTACTTTCCCAGATATTGAACCTACGGAGCCCCTGGCCACTTAGTTTTCCACCCTGTGGTATACCAATGACATGACGAAGCAGTGGCAATCTAATGTCATGTTTAACAGATATTATCAATAGTTGAAAGTCGCCATTGAATCATTCCCTTGTATAACACCATGTACCCTACATCAGTATTGGCCCATAGTGAAGTTCTGTGCTAATCCCCACTTCATTTACATCACCGGGCGAAGAGATGAGCACCAAGAAATCTTTCAATCATACTATAAGCTCTCGAATGAAGATATGGAACAAATTATAAAGGAATGGCCAAAATAATTTCTTGTGCCTATTGTCGATGGAGAGTTATCTGACATTGACACTATATAAATCTCGATGGTTATGCGAGATGAACATGTTGGACAGTCCAGTGGACAAAGAAGAGAAAAAAGCAGGTACAAGTCTAGGACATAGAGAGTGACGAAGAGGACAAAGAGAAAACTTCTGGAGATAATGGGTATGGCTCACCAAGAGGATGAGAAGACAAAGTAGAAGGATATGGAGGAGGAGAAAATGAAGCAGAAGGATAGGGAGGAGGATATGAAGGAGAAGAAGAGAAAAAAGGAGGTGAATCTACAACACCTGAAGATCCCCTTATTGGGACAGTGACACCACAAAATAGGAAAGTTACTCCAAAGAAACCTTCAGCAAGGTAGAAAATGTGCACTAATAAGCCACAGTTGGAGTCCACTCTCACTGAGGACGCCTCTGAAGACATGTTACAGAGATACGAAGAGAAACAGGTGGATTTATATGAGAGGATTAAGAAGGAGTTGAAGGAAGTGCAGAAGGTTGTTCTCTTGGTCTACGCAGTGCCTACTACATCGTCTATGCCTTCCTCATCATAGACCACAGATTTGGAGGATGAACCAACTCTACAGGGTGAACCAAGGATTTGGATCACCCTCCCCCAGTATAGCATCAAGTTTCGCACCCCCGCATCATTACAGGCTAGCCCCAAATTAGATGTTGAGGTTAACCTTAAAGGAGTACCTCCAAGATAGGTTGAAGTATTGGAGGTAGGATTGAAGGACTACAGAAAGTAACAGAGATAAATGACCATTGAAAAAGAATCCCAGCTAAGAAGGCTTGCTGATGCAACAGAATCCTGGTTCCAGAGAGCTAAGGAATAGAAGGAGAAGGCTACAAAATCCTTGTGAAAGGAGAAAGACGAAGTCCTAGTATAGTTACGAGCAACGTAGGACAGTGTAGCTGCCTATGAAAGCGAGAAATAAGAGCTTCAGGAGAAGCTTTAGGAGGGAAAGAGAGTTGGTGAAGCCCAGCTATAGAAGGAAAAAGAGCAGCTGCTCGCAGAGCAGGTCGTGTTCAAAGAAGCAGTAAGTAAAGTGTGTCGCTATGTGCCAGGTTTGGTATAGGAGGATCAAGAGCCTGTCGAAGCTCAAGTGGCGAAGCTCGCAGAGACCCTCTAGGATAGTTGAACTAGAGGCCCAAACAGTGTCGAGCACCCCGTAGGAGGTGTGTGACCAGAGGGAGGAGTCCGCCAAAAACATGGTAGCAAGTATAATATCCCTCACCTCGACATGTAAACAGTTGAGTTATAGAAGCACCCAGACATATGAACGCCTCTCCGAGGATCCAGAGTTAAAGAAGCTACAGGCTCAGTTACAGGAGGCATAGTAGCAAGCATTTACATTGCAAGCACATATGAAGCTGCTCATAGCAGTGGAAAGGATGAAGATATCCCAGGAGCAGTTCACAGTACAGCAGCAGATCACTGCCCTCCAGGGTAAGGTGATGGAAGTAACACATAATTTACAACCTGTGTAGGACAAATCTTGCAAGGTGTTCAAGGAGATCGATATCCAATGTTCACACTTAGATCAAGTAGTTGCAGTAGTAGAAAAGTGCCTAGAAGGGCTTGTTACAAAGAAAAGAGTCTAGGATCTCACTGAGCAAAAGGATCAGGTGAGGCAGCAAGTCGAAGAAACTTGAGTTAATCTAGGGGATTTTGAAGCAGCATTGTCCGGACCTGAGTGACTCGGGACGAGTCATGGGTGAGTGTTGGGGGCCTATTGTCCCTCAACCAAGTTTTGGGGAAACTTTGGTCAGTTTTGGAGGTTTTTCCCACTTTTGGACTTCGACATGTTGGTCGAAGTAGGAGTGCCCAGGCGGTGCTAAGATCGTGGATCTCACCTATTTTTAGGGTTAGGGTTTTGTAAAAATTTTATGGGATTTTGACCCATGTTTTTTCCCCATGTTTAGGCATTATTTTAGGACTTTGTAAAGTATAAATAAAGAGGAATGTATTGTAGAAGAGGTAGTCCGAGTAGTGATTTCTGCAAAAGAACGTATGTGTTCGAGGCTTTGTGCTCGACTGTAATTTTGTAGAAGGTTCTAAGTGCTAAGTGCTCAGGTTGCATAATCACTATTGTTATTGTGCTTATTTGACTTTGATTATTCTCTGTGGAGTTAATGAGGTTAATAAACTAATGCATGTTCACTTCCTAAGCGTTAATAGAATATTCTGGGAAGTTCTCTTATCATAGATCTGTTTCCCAACCTGGTTACAGACACCTGTGTCCTGTAACACCCCCTGCTTCTACCTCGAGTGAGACTTCGCCTACTTCATAGGTGTTGCTGAAAGGGCCAGTAGTCGGGGGTTTTTTGGTGTGTTGTTAAGCGTTGAACCCTGGGTCTACCCCTGTGCCAATAAGTTTTATGATGGCCAATGCTTTGTTATTTCTTCAAATGTGGATCATATCATTGGTTTAGTATAGTATATACTATGATATATATATATGTACATTTGAAATAAATAAAAAAAAATCACTGCATGACCTCAGACATGGGCTTGAGTCGACCTTAAATTTGTAGCATCCCCAGCTCCAAGCTGGGCCATGTCACCAAAAAAAAAAAAAAACAATCCTCTCTGATACCAATTAATTAATAAAATTCCCTGCACATGCACAGAATTATGCAGTACTAACAACATACAATGTGTTATCACCAGAAGTTACCCCTGGATTGCCATGGGTTGTTTATAAAGGGTGGTCGAATGGGAGTAAACTCGGAACAATATCATTTTAACTCAGAAAACTAGGTTGGAAATACAGATCTAGGTGAGGTCTTGATCTAACTTAGGCTAGTAAGTTTGTATAGTGGTGAGTAGATGGAGGAAAAACAAGAGAGAAATGAAAGTTTTCTCTGGACATCCGGTCTTCCAGCAGCCTTTGGAGGAAAAGTCTCAGATATGAGATCCTCTCAGACCCAAAAAACTTCAAGAAACTTAAAACGTTGCAATAATTGATATAATCAAACCTACATTATATAGTCATCACAACACCCAACTGGATCATCCATGCCTAGGCTTTAAGAGTCAGAACAAAAGAGTAAGGAAGAGGTTGGATTCCATTAAACAAGAAGTCTCAAATATCAGTCTATAACTAGAGAACCAAAGGCCTCACTAAAACTTTTATAATTGGGATCTTATCTCTACCATCAATACTTACAAAAATATCAAACTGAGTTTTTATACTCAAAACAAAATCTCAGGAGCATAATCGAGAAGCTGCATTAAATTCATTATGTATATATGCTTCTTGATAGATTGCACATGCATTTTCTTGTCAGAACGGGCCCTGTCAGACGCAATCGTGTTTCAAGAAGACTCTGCAACTGATTTGGCTAGCTTACAGTCCTCTCTGTCTTTTCCATTTATAGTGGAAATGATGTTCAACCATCCCCCCACCAACCTCAATAACTGCTTCATTGGAATTCGAAATACCCAAGTCAAATCTACCTCTACAGGACATGGAAGCCTTGGCATTTGTCATTTGGATCTGAGTTGGATGCTTACGGGGAAGCCTGACGGCAGACATGGCTGCTGACAAAGTGATGGGTTCACTTGGTATGGAATAGCGGATGGGATATGATCAGGTGGACAACTGTGAATGGACGAGGAGACTGAGGATGGCATGGGGGTCACACAAGTGGAAGTTGAGTTGTAATGGGATGGAGGCGATGTAGAGCGAGGTGGCACGTGTGGTAGGAGACAATAAAGGGACAGGTATCGGCGAGACAGTGAGTGGAAGACAGATGGAGGGAGCGGAAGTGATGAGGGGTGGCCACTTGTCGGCCCGAGATAGGGTACTGTGTGCGCATGCGCATATCGGGGCTGAAAAAAGAGGTCTGAAACTTCCCCGCTTTTGGCCCTGATGTGGGTCTTTGGCTGACACGTAGCACCTCCATAAACCATAGTTATTTTCCCCAGCCCTCTCTACCTTTTTTTATCCTATGCTCATGTTGAAGCCCCGATATGATCGACGACCGTCGATCTGAGGTGCACTAATCTTGACCGACCAGAATTGCGCGCATCTTATCATGTCGTACCAAAACATCACATCACATCTCCGACTTAGGATTTCATCTTATTTATGGGTTTTTGCTCATTTTATTTCATTCTTTTTCCATGGTGTCCCTTCCGAAGGAAGAACGCCCCCTTTACCAACATATGTGATAACATTAGGCTCCATGGGGGATGTCTTGCTCCCTATGAGATCCCAAGAACTCTTCTACAGTTTCAGTGCCTTACTATTGGGCTATGGAGTCACTTATGAACTGAAAAACAAACACAAAAGAAAAACAATATTTACAAATATATGAGAGCCGCCTGTGGCTCAAACAAAGAATTTCTTCAGAAAATTCCCATTTACAGGGCCACCAAAAATTTCATTTCCCTTCAAATTCTACAACCTGTAGGTATTATTTGGAATTTTCTCAAAAACTTTGAAGGGCCCAATCCACAAGGCTTCGAATTTGTTGTGTTTTCCTCTATCATGTCTGGGTGCATCCCATTTAAGCACTAGATCTCCCAGCTGGAAATATTATTTTCTCTCCTTTCTATCGAAGGCTTGTTTGATCCTTTTCTGATGGTTATGAGCTCTATTCATCACCTACTCTTTGGTATGTTGCACTTCTACCAGTTGATGAATCCTTCTGATCATGTCATCAGGCTCCCCTTGGTAATCCTAAAAGAATTTTTCTACATGTAGAGCTAGTTGAAAAGGGAAAACAACTTCTATCCCATAAACAAGTTGGAAAGGGGAGATGCCTATGGATCTTTTTGTTGTCACTCGATTATCCCACAGAGCAAATTATAGCTTTGAATCCCATGCCTTATTATTATCCTCTAACAGTATTTTAATAAGCTTGATCAAACTTTTGTTAGAGGACTCTGCCAGTCCATTTTCTTGGGGATAATAAGGAGTGGAGTGAATTAATGAAATCCCAAACTGCTCACAGAACTTGATCAAAGGCTCAAAATTGAAATATGTAGCATTATCAATGATAATTATGCTAGAACAGCCAAATCTTTCTATGATATCCTCCAGGAAACTGATGATTACCTTGTGTGAAGCATTCCTAGTGGGGATGGCCTCTATCCATTTGGTGAAATAATTTGTTGTAGTTAAGATCCATCTGTGTTTACCACTTGAAGCAGGATGAATCTCCCCAATGAATTCCAACCCCCATTTTTGAAAGGGTGTTGAAACTACTACAGGCTTCAGTGGCAGAGATTTGAGTTGTTGCTTTCCTCGAAATTTTTTACATTTGACGCAGGCTCTAATCTCTCTGCAAACATTGGTGAATAAAGTGGGCCAGTAGTACCTAGCCCTGATAATTTTGTAGGTTGTGGTATTCCATAAGTGATGTCCCCCACATACGCTGCTATGAAAATCAAACATAATCCTTTGGGCCTCCTGTGGGTCCAGACATCTCAGAAGCACTCCTAGAGGGTCTTTCCAATACAAGAACTGGTCAATAAGGAAATATTTGATTGCTTTGAGCTTTAAATATATTTCCTTGTTCTTCCCCATTCCATCAAGGGGATTTAATTTTTGTAGAAAATATAGTATGTCTCCATACCATGTGTAGTATGCTAGTGGTAAGCTATCCTGAGAGATTTTGTTAGACAACTATGCATGCAGATTTTCTAGGCAAGCATTAAACAAGTTGGAAAGGAGAGATACCTATGGATCTTTTTGTTGTCACTCGATTAGCCCACAGAGAAAATTTTATCTTTGAATCCCATGCCTTATTATTATCCTCTAACAGTCTTTTAATAAGCTTGATCAAACTTTTGTTAGAGGACTCTACCAGTCCATTTTCTTGGGGATAATAAGGAGTGGAGTGAATTAATGAAATCCCAAACTGCTCACAGAACTTGATCAAAGGCTCAGAATTGAAATATGTAGCATTATCAGTGATAATTATGCTAGAACAGCCAAATCTTGCTATGATATCCTCCAGGAAACTGATGATTACCTTGTGTGAAGCATTCCTAGTGGGGATGGCCTCTATCCATTTGGTGAAATAATTTGTTGTAATTAAGATCCATCTGTTTTTACCACTTGAAGCAGGATGAATCTCCCCAATGAATTCTAACCCCCATTGTTGAAAGGGTGTTGAAGCTACTACACGCTTCAGTGGCAGAGATTTGAGTTGCTGCTTTCCTCGAAATTTTTTACATTTGACGCAGGCTCTGATCTCTCTGCAGACATCAGTGAATAAAGTGGGCTAGTAGTACCTAGCCCTGAGAATTTTGTAGGTTGTGTTCTTCCATAAGTGATGTCCCCCACATAGGCTGCTATGAAAATCAAACATAATCCTTTGGGCCTCCTGTGGGTCCAGACATCTCAGAAGCACTCCTAGAGGGTCTTTCCAATACAAGAACTGGTCAATAAGGAAATATCTTATTGATTTGAGCTTTAAATATATTTCCTTTCTCTTCCCCATTCTATCAAGGGGATTTAATTTTTGTAGAAAATATAGTATGTCTCCATACCATGTGTAGTATGCTAGTGGTAAGCTATCCTGAGAGATTTTGTTAGACAACTATGCCTGCAGATTTTTTGGGCAAGCATTAAACAAGTTGGAAAGGGGAGATACCTATGGATCTTTTTGTTGTCACTCGATTAGCCCACAGAGAAAATTTTAGCTTTGAATCCCATGCCTTATTATTATCCTCTAACAGTCTTTTAATAAGCTTAATCAAACTTTTGTTAGAGGACTCTACCAATCCATTTTCTTGGGGATAATAAGGAGTGGAGTGAATTAATGAAATCCCAAACTGCTCACAGAACTTGATCAAAGGCTCAGAATTGAAATATGTAGCATTATCAGTGATAATTATGCTAGAACAGCCAAATCTTTCTATGATATCCTCCAGGAAACTGATTATTACCTTGTGTGAAGAATTCCTAGTGGAGATGGCCTCTATCCATTTGGTGAAATAATTTGTTGTAATTAAGATCCATCTGTGTTTACCACTTGAATCAGGATGAATCTCCCCAATGAATTCCAACCCCCATTGTTGAAAGGGTGTTGAAGCTACTACAGGCTTCAGTGGCAGAGATTTGAGTTGTTGCTTTCCTTGAAATTTTTTACATTTGACGCAGGCTCTGATCTCTCTACAGACATCGGTGAATAAAGTGGGCCATTAGTACCTAGCCCTGAGAATTTTGTAGGTTGTGTTCTTCCATAAGTGATGTCCCCCACATAGGCTGCTATGAAAATCAAACATAATCCTTTCGGCCTCTTGTGGGTCCAAACATCTCAGAAGCACTCCTAGAGGGTCTTTCCAATACAAGAACTGGTCAATAAGGAAATATCTTATTGCTTTGAGATTTAAATATATTTCCTTGCTCTTCCCCATTCCATCAAGGGGATTTAATTTTTGTAGAAAATATAGTATGTCTCCATACCAAGTGTAGTTTTCTAGTGGTAAGTTATCCTGAGAGATTTTGTTAGACAACTATGCCTGCAGATTTTCTGGGCAAGCATTGACGAAGTTAACCCCCAAGGCTTCACAATTCAATTCATCCAACAGCTTGGCTAAACCTTTCCCTTTAACTATCTTGGTGGGATTTGTTTCCAGATCAAACTCAAGGATTTTGGCAATCCATTTTCTCCTCTTCCCATCTATGTTCGGCTGAATGAGAATGTCCTTCATAGCAGTTGAAGGGACATATGAAATAATTATTGAATGAAGGACATAGATCATGAAAGCCTTGATGGATTTCACCAATGCATAGTATTTCTTCTCCATTATTTCATATCTTCTCTCTGCATCCCTCAATGCCCTGCTAAAAAAAGAAATAGGTTGTTCCAATCCCTCAGCATTCTTCTGTAGTAAAACAGTTGCTACTGTATCAAAAGAAGCAAAAGAAAAAATCAGAAAATCCTTGGAATAGTCAGGACTGATCAGCACGAGGAATTAAATCAATGCTTTCTTAATATGGCTAAAGGATTCCCTGGGTTCAGCAGTCCACTTTATTTCATTCCCCTTCCTGGGCATGGTTGTGATATGCTTCACCAATTCAGCAAAATTTGAGACGAACCTCATTAGAAAGTTAATCTTGCCCATGAAAGACTGGACCTCTTTCCTGGACCTTGGGAGTGATAATGTTTGTATTTCTTCCACCCTGATGGGATCGATCTTGACTCCCTCAGCTAATACTATGTGACCAAGCAACTTTCCCTCCTTCATAGAAAATAGTGATTTTTGGGGGTTCAGGGAAAGACCGAACTTTCTGCATTTCAAGAAAACTTTCCTCAGATGATAGCAATGTTCTTTATCAGATCTGGAAAATATTGTTATGTCATCCAGATAGATGACCACAAATTTATCCTTCTCCCCAATGAAGGCGATGTCCATGGCTCGCTGGAAGGTTTCTCCTGCGTTCATTGACCCAAAGGGAATTTTGGCATACATGAATGTGCCCCAAGGAGTGGTGAAGGTTGTCTTTTCCCTGTCCTCAAGCAGGA
>ML798120.1:423133-446344 GCA_009831015.1 Picea engelmannii
ATGGTTTATCATAGAAATAGCGCTCCTACTAAAGAGGATTTTCCATATCAAGTTCTGGTTGAATATGATACTATTGATATTTCAGACCAAGGAGAAGACTCCTAAGTTTGGTTTTATGCTTCATATCATGAAGGACCCTCTGCTACATAATAATATCTATGTTTATAATTTGAAAGGGTTAGCACTGCTAGCCACGCATAAAATAGTAGAGAAATTGAGCGAACTAGGTTGGTGGTTGAGAATCGCATTGAGTGGGTATGTCTTTATCATTTTCTTATGGAAAAGGATGAATATGAAAATAACCCTGGTGATGATGAAGATGATAGTTATAAGGATGTGGGTAAGGTAGAATGCAGGTTTCCTAGGAGTATATCTAACATTGAAACAATTTTTTAAGACTTTCCAAATTATGATGATGTGTTTGTTTCTCTAGGAAGGGATTATTACCAGGAACTTGAAGAATACAAAGATTTTTTGTAGATACTTCCAAAGTCATATGTGGTTTTCTTTGAAGGAATTCTCATTTATGATATCCATGATGAGAATGAAGGTTTCCCTTTCCATAAGCCAAACTTGGATCCCTCTGACGATGTGGATAAAGAAACCTATAGAGAATGAGGGAACAATGCATTTTTCAAGATTTTGGATGATGATATATTGGCTACTCTAAGATTTTATGGAGAAGTATTTAATGAAGAAGAATATAGGACAGGTCAAAGGGTGGAACATATTCCGTTTACTTTTGAAGAAGTTATTCAAAAGGGGGATTATTATCTTGAGGAAGTTGATGATATACCACAAAATATGGTGATATAGTGGAAGATACCATGTGAATTCTCCTTAATTGACAATACCCCATGCATTCTTCTTAATTGACCGTGCTCAAAAATTAATTATCATAGGAGATATGACATGTTTTGAAAAAGGAGTGGAATTCATTATTTTTCTAGAACATCCTATAGCATATTTTCTCAACCTTCCAAGTATACTCGAACCACAACATTAAGGGTGGCTCACTAATGATCATAAAATATTGTGGGATATTCTCGAAGAAACCTTTCATGTGATAGGAATTTAGGTTTCCATGATGTCCCTCAATTCAAATATTTGGTAGCAAGAACTCTGAAAATATTTTAGACCTTCAGGTGGTAGCAAAGTAGTGATGTTGGAGCTGCTACGAAGTCAAGAAGAGGTTGTTTGGTATGACAGAGTTGGCATAGGTTTTTCTCAGAAAGGAATAATCCTACCTTGTAACAAGGCATGTCAATCATTGTGTCTACTAGATGGCATTGTTTATCAATGGATACCTAGACTATATTTTATCCCAATACTGACTTACATTTTAGGGTACAAACACTTCGAGTTTGATATTTCTCTATTTTGGATGTTGGTCAAGCACAAGGGAAAGGATGATTTCATTTTAAGATCGTGATATTCTCGGATTCTCAAGTTCCCCCAATAAGGACACTTCTCCCCAAGTTGGAGCCATATGTTACCCACCATTTTGTGTAACCCTTGAAGGGTCTGTCAAATATATTACAAGTTTATGATAGATTATCAACCTCATGTAGTTGTTGATCAGAGATGCAAACCTATATTGTAAACATTTAAGGATGGTGTCTATGAGGTTATATACTTGGAGGAGAATCCACGTGAATTTATTGAGTGGATGGACAAGTCGAATCCAGTAATTATGTCACGGATGCATTGGATGATACCAAAATTCATCCCAAGTCATATGAACTAGACAAGAAAAATGTGGCTTTAGTGTTGAAAATATTAAATAAGTACAAGCTACCTGATATTTCACGTGACAAGAATCCAGGTTTCTATCACGTCCCTCAATTCAAAACTTTGGTAGTAAGAACTCAGACAATATTTTATAACTTCATGTGGCATCAAATAAGTGATGTTGGAGTTGCTAGGAAGCCAGGAAGACGTTGTTTGGTGCGACGGAGTTGGTAGATATTTTTATCAGAAAGGAATAAACCTACCTTGTAACAAGCCATGCCCACCATTGCATCTGTTAGATGGAATTATTCATCAGTAAATAACTAGACTATATTTTATCCCAGAAGTGACATACATTTCAGGATACGAACACTTTGGGTTTGATATTTATCTATTTTGAATGTTGGTCAAGAACATGGGAAAGGATGGCCGCATTTTGAGATCATGAGATTTCGGGATTCTCAAGTACCCCAAGAATGACACTTGTCCCCAAGAAGGAGCCATACGTTACCCACCATTTTGGGTAACCCTTAAAGGGTCTATCAAATATATTACAAGTTTATGATAGATCATCAACCTCATGTAGTTTTTTATCATAGCTACAAAAATATATTGTAAACATTAAAGGATGGTTTTATTCTTGGAGGAGCATCCATATGAATTACTGAGGGGATGGAAAAGTAGCATCTAGTAATCATGTAATGGATCCATGGGATGATACCAAAATTCATCCCAAGTCGTATGAACTAGCCAGGAAAAAGGTGGCTTTAGTGTTGCAAAGATTGAATAAGTACGAGCTACTTGAGCTTCCCCACCTTGACATATAAAAAATTATTAACACCCGAGTATCTCCAAGGATTAAGAAAGATCATTTTTAGGAATAATAACTATGTTCATGTTGGTTTGCATGGACTGTTTCGAGGTGTAGTTCATAATATGCAATGACACTAGAAGTTTCATAAGACTATCCAATTATGTTATGACAATTTTCCCAAGGAGAGAATTATCAGAGACGTGGAAATTATGTTGGAAAGGTTAAGTGGTGGCATTGTGGTTAATGTCCACCAAGAGGATTTGCAAAATATAGATACTATGTAATAGAATTATAAATGCAAGAAGCCCTTGAGATGAAACCACCACATTGGGTATAGCGGTTCTTTGTTAGCCAACCCACATCTTGGGTGGTTGATTGAACTGGGAATTTTGTCATTTCACACTCCAGAAGTTGGACTGATGTAGATGACCATGATTGTATGGAAGATACACATGTATGCATTGAAATTTTTGTAGAAGAGTTTGGTTTACTCCCTTTGAAGAAGGACATGGGGCCTTATATGGGGTATTTGATGATAGACATGAAGTCTAACATGTTGCACAATTTTCTTGTGACAAATTTCCTAGTCTTACTATCAAAAATGTTGATTTTTCAGATTCCTATAAACATAGTAGAACAACAATTGAACAATGGTTTATGATCTGTAAAATGTATTTCTAGCAAGCTCAAGAGATCATCAATCAAAAAATTAATAAAATAATGTCTTGGGTCTATTAGAAAATACCCCATCATAGAAGGGATATCTAATGCCTACTTTTGAGGAAATATGGCACATATATCTATACTAGATCCACAGACTAGAAAACGTGGGGCATAATGGGGATCGTACATATCAGCTTTATGATTTACTTGCTAGAGAATTCAAGGTTATATAAGTAGAATTTATTGCATACACAATGTCAAGCTACTAAATGAACTTAGAATTGGGATATTAATGGATGGTGAGGATGTTCTTGTTGGTGAAGATCAATACAAACTTATGTGGAAATCTTGGTTCGTAGGGACATACAACAGTTTAAAATTGATATGGTAGATGATGGCATAGATGCAAGTCATTCTAATCAAAGGAACATAGTTTCCTAGTGAACATTGCAGAATGAATGATTATTTTCATGGATAATTATGTGTCATTGTGGTAGTTTTGTTGGCCCTCGGCCAAGTTTTGGGGAAACTTTGGTCATTTTTGGAGGTTTTGGCCCACTTTTGGACTTCGACACGCTGGTCGAAGTAGGAGTGCCTAGGCAGAGCTAAGATCATGGATCTCACCTATTTTTAGGGTTAGGGTTTTGTAACGGGTTTATGGGATGTCGAACCATGGGTTTTCCCCATGTTTAGGCCCTATTGAAGGACTTTGTAAAGTATAAACAAAGAGGAATGTATTGTACAAGAGGTAGTTCGAGTAGTTCTTTGTGCAAAAGAATGTATGTGGTTGATTCTTTGTACTCGACTGTGATTTTGTAGAAGGTTCTAAGTGCTAAGTGCTCAGGGTGCATAATCATTGTTGTTACTATGCTTATCTATCTTTGATTATGCTCCGTGGAGTTAATGAGGTTAATAAACTAATGCATGTTCACTTCCTAAGCATTAATAGAATATTGTGCAAAGTGCTCTTATCACAGATCTATGTCCCACCCTGGTTACAGACACCTGCGTCCTGTAACCCCCACTGCTTCTACCTCGAGTGAGACTTTTCCTGCTTTGTAGGTGTTGTCGAAAGGGCCGGCAGTCGGGGTTTTTTTGGTGCGATGTTAAGCGTTGAACCCTGGGTCTACCCCTGTTCCAACAAATGGTTTTGTTGTCGGGACCTGAAACTGTGATTGTTGGGAACTAAATTAAAGAAAAAGAAAATATATGTGCATAGATCTGTTTCTGAAGTGTGCAGTACTCTACTTGACTTGTGATTCTTTGTGCCAAGGAAGTAAGTTGTTCTAAAGAAAAGAGGTAAGCTTTGTGATTTGGTAAGAGAAATATAAGTGAAAAATTATGTTTTGAAAGCATGAGTTTAAGTATATTTAATAGATTTTGTCCTAGTCTGAAGGCTAGGCCACAGTTGAAAGAAAGAGTTGATTTGAGTAAATTTAATAGAAATAAAGAAATATGTGTTAGTCCTATGCATAGAAAGAGTTTTTGGAATGATAAGTGGATGTAGGAACCTAGAAATAGTTTTTGCAAATTGCAGGTCCGGCACTATGATCCTAGGGGAAGTGTGCAGTACAGAAAATATTGGGGAACATTTAAGAGAAAAAGAGGATTGAATTTGTGTTATAATTGCAGAAGTTCGAGACATCTTGCTAAGGAATTCCCTCAGGTATGCCCTTTTTGTCTTTTTTGTAAGGTTGTTGGTCATGAGGTTGAGGATTGTCCAAGGATTATTGCTAAAGTTGAAGGGAGGGACATAAGACAAGAAAATTATGAAAAGAGTCAAGAGACTAAGGGTATGTTAGAAATTCATAAAGAGAAAAGGCCAGAGGAAGTTCATACTATGTTATTACAGTTGAAAGAAACAATGGATGTTCATAATGATGTCAATTTACCAGATAGCCTTAAATAAAAACAACACATAAGTGAAAGAATAAAAGACTTCAACATAGATTGTATAGTCTTGGATGAAGAAACACAAGTGAATATTATGACAGAAGAAACTTGGGAAGTTTTGGGAAAGCCTAATGTGGTACCTTATTAGGAAGGATACGATTGTTTAAGGGCAAGATGATAACTTTATGTGGAAGAGTAACTATTGTACCTATTATTGTTCATGGAACATTGACTGAAGAAGAATTTGAAGTCATTAGGTTTGTTGAGGACAGTGCCCCTTTCCCACATTTGTTAGGTAAGACTTGGATTGAGAAGGATTAGATCAGAAGGAAAACAGAGGAAGAAGCTACAGAAAAAAAAAATTAAGAATTAAGGGATTTCATAGCTAGGAAAATAGATCGACTAATAGAAGAACGAGATGATAAGTCGAAGCAACAGAGAAAAGTAACAACGCAAGAGGGACAGAAAGAAAAAGAATTAGCTATCAAGGTTGAAAGAATGAAAGAAGGCTTGAAGGATCTATCTATCCAAGAGAGAAGTGTGCCCACTCAGAAAGTGTTAAGAAAAGGGATATTAACTTCAGAACCTTTGAGGGTACCTCAACAATGAGAAGCCACTATGTTGGGGGAAGATAAGATTAAAAATGGAAAGAGGATTCCATAAATAGTTAAAGAGACTCAGATAATAGGAAATAAGGAAAAGAAACTAAATAAAAATAAGGCCAAGTTGGAAAAGATACAAGAAGTTAAGGAAAACAGATGGAAGACTTTGCAGACCAGAACCTCGCACGAGGCAGGTTCGTAGGGTTTGAACCTCGTTGGAATAGCAAGACCGCACAGATTTGGACTTCGCCTTGGCGAAGTTATGTAACCATTGGAGGTGCCCTGACCATTAGAATGACGCTCCATAATGGTTAGGAAATGAATTTATGGGTTTATAGACTGCTTTTGGACCTTGAGACCGCGACATAACGGCTAGATTTACATTAATGGAAGCGTTTAACTCTAGTTTATGTCCATTGGAAGATTTTTTATGGCCGCCCCGCTTATTTAACTTGTTGATGGTGGCGCTGGGACAACTTTTTGATACCTGTGACTGATTGATATAAGATGAGAATTGTCCAAGTGTCAAACTAAGTTGTCTGTCGTTATCTGAAAGTAGACCATGCATGTTTGTTTGTCTATCGGTTGTCTGTTAAAAGCTGGAATTTCGAGTGAACCCAGCGACTTGGAGAATTATATAGAGGAATTTATTATGAAACTCATGTCCAACAGACTTGTATCTAAAGGTATTCAAGCATCGTCGACTAGGGAACTGTAGGCTTCCCCTTGGATTGGACGTTGTTCCACCCGTTTCAACCCTGTAACTGAACAAATAAGAAAGCACCACAATGATCTGGCTAACGTGAAGCAGATTTCATCAATCCTGCCTGAGTATATTCCACCTATTGCCAACGATGTTAATCATGATGGTATCCCCCGTGATTTCGAGTACTTTGTTTTCATTGCATACATTATGAAAGGAATTCGCATAGTAGGAAGTCATTTAAGGCAGATCTCGTTGTTGAAGCACAGTGACTTCAACTTAGGAAACTGAAAGAACTACACCATCCTAGCTCCTCATCGTTACTTAATTGAGACAATTAGAAAGAAACCTCTCCTCATCTCACAGCGATGGATAAAGGTGTTGGCGCAGTCAACCATATTGAACGTGATGAAGATTTCACATTTTGTCCACCACTAGGAGGTTAACAGATATCTATTGCTTGACAGGAGAATTACTGTGGATCCAGTGTTGATCGACTAGATCATAGGTTTAAGTTTGAAGGGTCCTAACCCACAACATTTTTATCCAGGGAAGACCTCAGACCGTTCTTTAGCACAGCGCATCAAAGAAGCCTATGGAGAGGTAAAAAATGGGAAGCGATTTTACAAGGTAGCCTCCATACAGGATGGTGCAGTGGGCCTTGCTTGTCAACTCTTAGCAGGAAATCTAGTGAGGAAGAACCGCCCCACATAGGTCACCAGGTTCGTGATGGAACTTAGAGGAAAGTGTGTGGAGCGCCTGCAGATGAATTGGGTGACCTACCTCATCAACAAGTTAGAAAATTATTGTCGCGAAGCCCGTGACTTAGGATATGAGTTTCACTATATTGATTGCAGTTGTGGCTTAGAATATTCTTGAAGGAGCTACTTTCCCAGATATTGAACCTACGGAGCCCCTGGCCACTTAGTTTTCCACCCTGTGGTATACCAATGACATGACGAAGCAGTGGCAATCTAATGTCATGTTTAACAGATATTATCAATAGTTGAAAGTCGCCATTGAATCATTCCCTTGTATAACACCATGTACCCTACATCAGTATTGGCCCATAGTGAAGTTCTGTGCTAATCCCCACTTCATTTACATCACCGGGCGAAGAGATGAGCACCAAGAAATCTTTCAATCATACTATAAGCTCTCGAATGAAGATATGGAACAAATTATAAAGGAATGGCCAAAATAATTTCTTGTGCCTATTGTCGATGGAGAGTTATCTGACATTGACACTATATAAATCTCGATGGTTATGCGAGATGAACATGTTGGACAGTCCAGTGGACAAAGAAGAGAAAAAAGCAGGTACAAGTCTAGGACATAGAGAGTGACGAAGAGGACAAAGAGAAAACTTCTGGAGATAATGGGTATGGCTCACCAAGAGGATGAGAAGACAAAGTAGAAGGATATGGAGGAGGAGAAAATGAAGCAGAAGGATAGGGAGGAGGATATGAAGGAGAAGAAGAGAAAAAAGGAGGTGAATCTACAACACCTGAAGATCCCCTTATTGGGACAGTGACACCACAAAATAGGAAAGTTACTCCAAAGAAACCTTCAGCAAGGTAGAAAATGTGCACTAATAAGCCACAGTTGGAGTCCACTCTCACTGAGGACGCCTCTGAAGACATGTTACAGAGATACGAAGAGAAACAGGTGGATTTATATGAGAGGATTAAGAAGGAGTTGAAGGAAGTGCAGAAGGTTGTTCTCTTGGTCTACGCAGTGCCTACTACATCGTCTATGCCTTCCTCATCATAGACCACAGATTTGGAGGATGAACCAACTCTACAGGGTGAACCAAGGATTTGGATCACCCTCCCCCAGTATAGCATCAAGTTTCGCACCCCCGCATCATTACAGGCTAGCCCCAAATTAGATGTTGAGGTTAACCTTAAAGGAGTACCTCCAAGATAGGTTGAAGTATTGGAGGTAGGATTGAAGGACTACAGAAAGTAACAGAGATAAATGACCATTGAAAAAGAATCCCAGCTAAGAAGGCTTGCTGATGCAACAGAATCCTGGTTCCAGAGAGCTAAGGAATAGAAGGAGAAGGCTACAAAATCCTTGTGAAAGGAGAAAGACGAAGTCCTAGTATAGTTACGAGCAACGTAGGACAGTGTAGCTGCCTATGAAAGCGAGAAATAAGAGCTTCAGGAGAAGCTTTAGGAGGGAAAGAGAGTTGGTGAAGCCCAGCTATAGAAGGAAAAAGAGCAGCTGCTCGCAGAGCAGGTCGTGTTCAAAGAAGCAGTAAGTAAAGTGTGTCGCTATGTGCCAGGTTTGGTATAGGAGGATCAAGAGCCTGTCGAAGCTCAAGTGGCGAAGCTCGCAGAGACCCTCTAGGATAGTTGAACTAGAGGCCCAAACAGTGTCGAGCACCCCGTAGGAGGTGTGTGACCAGAGGGAGGAGTCCGCCAAAAACATGGTAGCAAGTATAATATCCCTCACCTCGACATGTAAACAGTTGAGTTATAGAAGCACCCAGACATATGAACGCCTCTCCGAGGATCCAGAGTTAAAGAAGCTACAGGCTCAGTTACAGGAGGCATAGTAGCAAGCATTTACATTGCAAGCACATATGAAGCTGCTCATAGCAGTGGAAAGGATGAAGATATCCCAGGAGCAGTTCACAGTACAGCAGCAGATCACTGCCCTCCAGGGTAAGGTGATGGAAGTAACACATAATTTACAACCTGTGTAGGACAAATCTTGCAAGGTGTTCAAGGAGATCGATATCCAATGTTCACACTTAGATCAAGTAGTTGCAGTAGTAGAAAAGTGCCTAGAAGGGCTTGTTACAAAGAAAAGAGTCTAGGATCTCACTGAGCAAAAGGATCAGGTGAGGCAGCAAGTCGAAGAAACTTGAGTTAATCTAGGGGATTTTGAAGCAGCATTGTCCGGACCTGAGTGACTCGGGACGAGTCATGGGTGAGTGTTGGGGGCCTATTGTCCCTCAACCAAGTTTTGGGGAAACTTTGGTCAGTTTTGGAGGTTTTTCCCACTTTTGGACTTCGACATGTTGGTCGAAGTAGGAGTGCCCAGGCGGTGCTAAGATCGTGGATCTCACCTATTTTTAGGGTTAGGGTTTTGTAAAAATTTTATGGGATTTTGACCCATGTTTTTTCCCCATGTTTAGGCATTATTTTAGGACTTTGTAAAGTATAAATAAAGAGGAATGTATTGTAGAAGAGGTAGTCCGAGTAGTGATTTCTGCAAAAGAACGTATGTGTTCGAGGCTTTGTGCTCGACTGTAATTTTGTAGAAGGTTCTAAGTGCTAAGTGCTCAGGTTGCATAATCACTATTGTTATTGTGCTTATTTGACTTTGATTATTCTCTGTGGAGTTAATGAGGTTAATAAACTAATGCATGTTCACTTCCTAAGCGTTAATAGAATATTCTGGGAAGTTCTCTTATCATAGATCTGTTTCCCAACCTGGTTACAGACACCTGTGTCCTGTAACACCCCCTGCTTCTACCTCGAGTGAGACTTCGCCTACTTCATAGGTGTTGCTGAAAGGGCCAGTAGTCGGGGGTTTTTTGGTGTGTTGTTAAGCGTTGAACCCTGGGTCTACCCCTGTGCCAATAAGTTTTATGATGGCCAATGCTTTGTTATTTCTTCAAATGTGGATCATATCATTGGTTTAGTATAGTATATACTATGATATATATATATGTACATTTGAAATAAATAAAAAAAAATCACTGCATGACCTCAGACATGGGCTTGAGTCGACCTTAAATTTGTAGCATCCCCAGCTCCAAGCTGGGCCATGTCACCAAAAAAAAAAAAAAACAATCCTCTCTGATACCAATTAATTAATAAAATTCCCTGCACATGCACAGAATTATGCAGTACTAACAACATACAATGTGTTATCACCAGAAGTTACCCCTGGATTGCCATGGGTTGTTTATAAAGGGTGGTCGAATGGGAGTAAACTCGGAACAATATCATTTTAACTCAGAAAACTAGGTTGGAAATACAGATCTAGGTGAGGTCTTGATCTAACTTAGGCTAGTAAGTTTGTATAGTGGTGAGTAGATGGAGGAAAAACAAGAGAGAAATGAAAGTTTTCTCTGGACATCCGGTCTTCCAGCAGCCTTTGGAGGAAAAGTCTCAGATATGAGATCCTCTCAGACCCAAAAAACTTCAAGAAACTTAAAACGTTGCAATAATTGATATAATCAAACCTACATTATATAGTCATCACAACACCCAACTGGATCATCCATGCCTAGGCTTTAAGAGTCAGAACAAAAGAGTAAGGAAGAGGTTGGATTCCATTAAACAAGAAGTCTCAAATATCAGTCTATAACTAGAGAACCAAAGGCCTCACTAAAACTTTTATAATTGGGATCTTATCTCTACCATCAATACTTACAAAAATATCAAACTGAGTTTTTATACTCAAAACAAAATCTCAGGAGCATAATCGAGAAGCTGCATTAAATTCATTATGTATATATGCTTCTTGATAGATTGCACATGCATTTTCTTGTCAGAACGGGCCCTGTCAGACGCAATCGTGTTTCAAGAAGACTCTGCAACTGATTTGGCTAGCTTACAGTCCTCTCTGTCTTTTCCATTTATAGTGGAAATGATGTTCAACCATCCCCCCACCAACCTCAATAACTGCTTCATTGGAATTCGAAATACCCAAGTCAAATCTACCTCTACAGGACATGGAAGCCTTGGCATTTGTCATTTGGATCTGAGTTGGATGCTTACGGGGAAGCCTGACGGCAGACATGGCTGCTGACAAAGTGATGGGTTCACTTGGTATGGAATAGCGGATGGGATATGATCAGGTGGACAACTGTGAATGGACGAGGAGACTGAGGATGGCATGGGGGTCACACAAGTGGAAGTTGAGTTGTAATGGGATGGAGGCGATGTAGAGCGAGGTGGCACGTGTGGTAGGAGACAATAAAGGGACAGGTATCGGCGAGACAGTGAGTGGAAGACAGATGGAGGGAGCGGAAGTGATGAGGGGTGGCCACTTGTCGGCCCGAGATAGGGTACTGTGTGCGCATGCGCATATCGGGGCTGAAAAAAGAGGTCTGAAACTTCCCCGCTTTTGGCCCTGATGTGGGTCTTTGGCTGACACGTAGCACCTCCATAAACCATAGTTATTTTCCCCAGCCCTCTCTACCTTTTTTTATCCTATGCTCATGTTGAAGCCCCGATATGATCGACGACCGTCGATCTGAGGTGCACTAATCTTGACCGACCAGAATTGCGCGCATCTTATCATGTCGTACCAAAACATCACATCACATCTCCGACTTAGGATTTCATCTTATTTATGGGTTTTTGCTCATTTTATTTCATTCTTTTTCCATGGTGTCCCTTCCGAAGGAAGAACGCCCCCTTTACCAACATATGTGATAACATTAGGCTCCATGGGGGATGTCTTGCTCCCTATGAGATCCCAAGAACTCTTCTACAGTTTCAGTGCCTTACTATTGGGCTATGGAGTCACTTATGAACTGAAAAACAAACACAAAAGAAAAACAATATTTACAAATATATGAGAGCCGCCTGTGGCTCAAACAAAGAATTTCTTCAGAAAATTCCCATTTACAGGGCCACCAAAAATTTCATTTCCCTTCAAATTCTACAACCTGTAGGTATTATTTGGAATTTTCTCAAAAACTTTGAAGGGCCCAATCCACAAGGCTTCGAATTTGTTGTGTTTTCCTCTATCATGTCTGGGTGCATCCCATTTAAGCACTAGATCTCCCAGCTGGAAATATTATTTTCTCTCCTTTCTATCGAAGGCTTGTTTGATCCTTTTCTGATGGTTATGAGCTCTATTCATCACCTACTCTTTGGTATGTTGCACTTCTACCAGTTGATGAATCCTTCTGATCATGTCATCAGGCTCCCCTTGGTAATCCTAAAAGAATTTTTCTACATGTAGAGCTAGTTGAAAAGGGAAAACAACTTCTATCCCATAAACAAGTTGGAAAGGGGAGATGCCTATGGATCTTTTTGTTGTCACTCGATTATCCCACAGAGCAAATTATAGCTTTGAATCCCATGCCTTATTATTATCCTCTAACAGTATTTTAATAAGCTTGATCAAACTTTTGTTAGAGGACTCTGCCAGTCCATTTTCTTGGGGATAATAAGGAGTGGAGTGAATTAATGAAATCCCAAACTGCTCACAGAACTTGATCAAAGGCTCAAAATTGAAATATGTAGCATTATCAATGATAATTATGCTAGAACAGCCAAATCTTTCTATGATATCCTCCAGGAAACTGATGATTACCTTGTGTGAAGCATTCCTAGTGGGGATGGCCTCTATCCATTTGGTGAAATAATTTGTTGTAGTTAAGATCCATCTGTGTTTACCACTTGAAGCAGGATGAATCTCCCCAATGAATTCCAACCCCCATTTTTGAAAGGGTGTTGAAACTACTACAGGCTTCAGTGGCAGAGATTTGAGTTGTTGCTTTCCTCGAAATTTTTTACATTTGACGCAGGCTCTAATCTCTCTGCAAACATTGGTGAATAAAGTGGGCCAGTAGTACCTAGCCCTGATAATTTTGTAGGTTGTGGTATTCCATAAGTGATGTCCCCCACATACGCTGCTATGAAAATCAAACATAATCCTTTGGGCCTCCTGTGGGTCCAGACATCTCAGAAGCACTCCTAGAGGGTCTTTCCAATACAAGAACTGGTCAATAAGGAAATATTTGATTGCTTTGAGCTTTAAATATATTTCCTTGTTCTTCCCCATTCCATCAAGGGGATTTAATTTTTGTAGAAAATATAGTATGTCTCCATACCATGTGTAGTATGCTAGTGGTAAGCTATCCTGAGAGATTTTGTTAGACAACTATGCATGCAGATTTTCTAGGCAAGCATTAAACAAGTTGGAAAGGAGAGATACCTATGGATCTTTTTGTTGTCACTCGATTAGCCCACAGAGAAAATTTTATCTTTGAATCCCATGCCTTATTATTATCCTCTAACAGTCTTTTAATAAGCTTGATCAAACTTTTGTTAGAGGACTCTACCAGTCCATTTTCTTGGGGATAATAAGGAGTGGAGTGAATTAATGAAATCCCAAACTGCTCACAGAACTTGATCAAAGGCTCAGAATTGAAATATGTAGCATTATCAGTGATAATTATGCTAGAACAGCCAAATCTTGCTATGATATCCTCCAGGAAACTGATGATTACCTTGTGTGAAGCATTCCTAGTGGGGATGGCCTCTATCCATTTGGTGAAATAATTTGTTGTAATTAAGATCCATCTGTTTTTACCACTTGAAGCAGGATGAATCTCCCCAATGAATTCTAACCCCCATTGTTGAAAGGGTGTTGAAGCTACTACACGCTTCAGTGGCAGAGATTTGAGTTGCTGCTTTCCTCGAAATTTTTTACATTTGACGCAGGCTCTGATCTCTCTGCAGACATCAGTGAATAAAGTGGGCTAGTAGTACCTAGCCCTGAGAATTTTGTAGGTTGTGTTCTTCCATAAGTGATGTCCCCCACATAGGCTGCTATGAAAATCAAACATAATCCTTTGGGCCTCCTGTGGGTCCAGACATCTCAGAAGCACTCCTAGAGGGTCTTTCCAATACAAGAACTGGTCAATAAGGAAATATCTTATTGATTTGAGCTTTAAATATATTTCCTTTCTCTTCCCCATTCTATCAAGGGGATTTAATTTTTGTAGAAAATATAGTATGTCTCCATACCATGTGTAGTATGCTAGTGGTAAGCTATCCTGAGAGATTTTGTTAGACAACTATGCCTGCAGATTTTTTGGGCAAGCATTAAACAAGTTGGAAAGGGGAGATACCTATGGATCTTTTTGTTGTCACTCGATTAGCCCACAGAGAAAATTTTAGCTTTGAATCCCATGCCTTATTATTATCCTCTAACAGTCTTTTAATAAGCTTAATCAAACTTTTGTTAGAGGACTCTACCAATCCATTTTCTTGGGGATAATAAGGAGTGGAGTGAATTAATGAAATCCCAAACTGCTCACAGAACTTGATCAAAGGCTCAGAATTGAAATATGTAGCATTATCAGTGATAATTATGCTAGAACAGCCAAATCTTTCTATGATATCCTCCAGGAAACTGATTATTACCTTGTGTGAAGAATTCCTAGTGGAGATGGCCTCTATCCATTTGGTGAAATAATTTGTTGTAATTAAGATCCATCTGTGTTTACCACTTGAATCAGGATGAATCTCCCCAATGAATTCCAACCCCCATTGTTGAAAGGGTGTTGAAGCTACTACAGGCTTCAGTGGCAGAGATTTGAGTTGTTGCTTTCCTTGAAATTTTTTACATTTGACGCAGGCTCTGATCTCTCTACAGACATCGGTGAATAAAGTGGGCCATTAGTACCTAGCCCTGAGAATTTTGTAGGTTGTGTTCTTCCATAAGTGATGTCCCCCACATAGGCTGCTATGAAAATCAAACATAATCCTTTCGGCCTCTTGTGGGTCCAAACATCTCAGAAGCACTCCTAGAGGGTCTTTCCAATACAAGAACTGGTCAATAAGGAAATATCTTATTGCTTTGAGATTTAAATATATTTCCTTGCTCTTCCCCATTCCATCAAGGGGATTTAATTTTTGTAGAAAATATAGTATGTCTCCATACCAAGTGTAGTTTTCTAGTGGTAAGTTATCCTGAGAGATTTTGTTAGACAACTATGCCTGCAGATTTTCTGGGCAAGCATTGACGAAGTTAACCCCCAAGGCTTCACAATTCAATTCATCCAACAGCTTGGCTAAACCTTTCCCTTTAACTATCTTGGTGGGATTTGTTTCCAGATCAAACTCAAGGATTTTGGCAATCCATTTTCTCCTCTTCCCATCTATGTTCGGCTGAATGAGAATGTCCTTCATAGCAGTTGAAGGGACATATGAAATAATTATTGAATGAAGGACATAGATCATGAAAGCCTTGATGGATTTCACCAATGCATAGTATTTCTTCTCCATTATTTCATATCTTCTCTCTGCATCCCTCAATGCCCTGCTAAAAAAAGAAATAGGTTGTTCCAATCCCTCAGCATTCTTCTGTAGTAAAACAGTTGCTACTGTATCAAAAGAAGCAAAAGAAAAAATCAGAAAATCCTTGGAATAGTCAGGACTGATCAGCACGAGGAATTAAATCAATGCTTTCTTAATATGGCTAAAGGATTCCCTGGGTTCAGCAGTCCACTTTATTTCATTCCCCTTCCTGGGCATGGTTGTGATATGCTTCACCAATTCAGCAAAATTTGAGACGAACCTCATTAGAAAGTTAATCTTGCCCATGAAAGACTGGACCTCTTTCCTGGACCTTGGGAGTGATAATGTTTGTATTTCTTCCACCCTGATGGGATCGATCTTGACTCCCTCAGCTAATACTATGTGACCAAGCAACTTTCCCTCCTTCATAGAAAATAGTGATTTTTGGGGGTTCAGGGAAAGACCGAACTTTCTGCATTTCAAGAAAACTTTCCTCAGATGATAGCAATGTTCTTTATCAGATCTGGAAAATATTGTTATGTCATCCAGATAGATGACCACAAATTTATCCTTCTCCCCAATGAAGGCGATGTCCATGGCTCGCTGGAAGGTTTCTCCTGCGTTCATTGACCCAAAGGGAATTTTGGCATACATGAATGTGCCCCAAGGAGTGGTGAAGGTTGTCTTTTCCCTGTCCTCAAGCAGGATGGATATCTAATTGTAGCCTGAAAAGCCATCAATCATGGATATCCTTGATGCACCAGTTACCCTTTGTAATATATGTTCCATTTTTGGCAAGGGGTAATTGTCCTTCTTTGAGATTCTGTTCAGATTTCTGAAGTCGACACAAAGACTGATCTCTCCATTCTTCTTTCTCACTGGAATAGATTGGCTATCCATTCTAAATATCTCAAGGGGACAATGAATTGGGCATCTAACATCTTCCTTACCTCCTTTTCCATGATAGGCAGTAACATAGGATTTATCTGTCTCAAACTCTGCCTAAATGGTTTGGATCCTTCCTTCAGTGGGATCTTGTGCTCTATAACGCTGATGTCATATGTTCTCAGGTCTTCATAGGTCCATGCAAACACATTAGTGAACTCCTTTAATAGATCAGTATACTCGGCCCTCTACTTCTTTGACAATCTATTAGACAACTTGACAAACTTTGGATCCTCCTTTGTGCCAATATTGCACTCAAATACATTAGCATCCTCATATGGTCTCTTATCTTTAACTACCACATCATTACTGTCAAAATACTTTCTAAAGGAACCAACCCCTTTGGAATGTGATTACTCGATAACTGTACAATATGATGATTAGCGATTTTTTTCAGAAAAACATTAGCATGGGGATCCATGTAAGACTCAGGATCTTGATCAATATGTAATTCTGAAAACTCATTAACAGTCTCCAGGAATCTTTTGATTTTGAGATCATCCTCAAACACTTTCCAATGGTTGAAATTGCAGGTATGGAGGTTCTATACTTTACTTCTACATCATATCTGAGCTTGGGCAGTAGAGGAACTCTGAAATTGCTCACTAAAATAGCCAGGGAATCAGCCACAACATTTTCTCCTCTTGGAATAAATTATATATTGAAAGCCAGGAAAAAACTATCAGTGAGGTCCCATACTTCATTTCTGTGACTCCTAAGTCGAGGTTGTTTGCCCTGATAGATGTTTCTGATCTGTTGAATAATCATCTCTACATCCCCAAACACAGATATTTCTTTGATTCCCATGTCCTTTGCAGCCCTTAAGCCCAAAACGAGAGCATCGTACTCTATCACATTATTGGTAACTTCAAATTCTTATTTGTAGGATAGAGGTATAGTTTCTTGATTAGGGGAAACAAGGACCACTCCAGCCATCTTCTCCGGAAGAGGCTCCATCAAAGAAAATTTTCCCCACAGAGGTAATTGGAGGATAATTTTCAGGGGGGGAAATGGACGGCTTTCTGATCTCAAGAGGAGTTTCAGGGGTATCAGTAAGCTGCAATAAGATAGATCCCAAATTAGTATCAAGGTAAAAGATAGGATGATTAGTGGGCTCTGCTTCATCACTGATAATGCAGGCCAATTGAGCTTCTTTGTACAGTCTTCTATACTCCCCTCCGAACACAGGAATGGTAGCATATGTGAGGTCCATTTGCAGTGTTCCCCCAAGCCTTCTAATCCAAGATCTTGACAATAGCATGCCAAACTTGGGAGGTACATCAGCTACCACGATATCCATGACCACACTTTTCATGGGCAGCTGGAACAAGGTTACCACCAAATCTTTGATGACCCCAAGACATTGCACCCTCCTTGAATCGAAAGAGTACAAATCATGATAATCTTTTGTGACTTCCAACTCAATTTCTTCCATGACATTTTTGGGCAAGAGATTTTGGGAAGCCCATGAATCCATTAGACAATTATGCAGCACCTTATCATGTATGTTCAGTGATGTGTAGAAGGGAGGGAACGAGTCATATCTATCTTCTACCATAGGACCTAAGATGATTGTTGGATTTTCTTCTCGGAGATTTACTGAGTCTGTGGAATGGCAGGGTGGTTCAGGCTGCAGTAGCTTAAAGAGTGACCTTTTGAAATCTTCATGTTTGACTAGCTCTGAAATGGGCACAGGAATTCTGATTTTTTGAATTTCATGCTCAAAGTTAAGGGAGGAAGGAGGCTTATAAATTTCCCTTACCTCTGAGACAGGGTCTTTGGCTTTTGGTGAGAGATTTTGAGCTTTCCCTTCCTTTCTACTGTTCATTGCATCTTTAGTAGGATTTTCTGGTACGAGGGGTTGATCATGAGTGTCAGACTTCCCTTCTTTCTTCTTTGACCTGAGGTTATATTTATTGGGACTACTATTAGTTTCTTTCTCCCCCTTACTCAGCTCATTTACTTGACTATTCATAAGGAACTCCTTGTAGGCAAACTGAGTTAAATGGAGAAAAGGGGAGGTGTCTCCAATACAATGAATTTCAGGGTCAAGCTTTTATTCTTCCCTCTCCTCATCATCAACCAGGTTATTTTGGAGAGGGGTTTGAATCCTCTGATCATCCCTATCTCTGTTCCTTTGTTCCCTTGGCATAATCTGAGTCACATTGTTATTCAGCCTCTTGAAATTGCCTCTGTTGTCAACATTTTGGGGATTTTTGTACGTTGCCTTCCCTTCCAGCTCCAACCTTTCCATCCTAGCTGAAAGTGATTTTAGTATCTTGGTTACTTCATCCATTTGAGCGGGGAGGGTAGAGGAACCAGATGTGGAGGCTTCAAGTCTCTTCCTGGGTATATCTCTATCAGTCTTATTTCTGAGTCGGTCAACAACCAATATATTATACTCTACTTCCATAGCCACATCATGCATGTGATCCAGGGAAGTGGCTCTTCTTTCCCTCAACAGAAGGTAGAAATTGGGGTCAAAAGCACTGGCATAAGTAATTTTAGATGAAGCCTTTGTAGGCTTTATCTCAGTGGGAATATTATTGTACATCTTTTTGAACCTTTTGGATAAGTTAGAGATAGATTCTCCCTCTTTTCTCTTTAGGGACCCAAACTCTGTGATGTAAAACATGAAATCATTTTTATCCCCCCATTGTCTCAAGAAAATATTATCCAAAGCCTCAATTCCATCGATAGATCTAGGTGGCAAGGCCCTAAACCATTTCCTAGCCTTGCCTTCAAGGCTATGAATGAAAATCCTCATCCATACGTCTGCATGCATGATGACATGATGATCTGTAAAATTGTAAAAGGATTCAAGGTGTTCTTCTACGGTTATGTCTCTTTTGTCTGTGAACTTGGGTAACTGATTAAGGTAGCCATCTGCTGGGAGGGAATTTAGGGGTTGAGGCAAAACAAGGGGGGAATACCTAGAAGCTATAATAGCCTCCATTCTATTCATAGGGGGATTTTCTCCTGCCATAGGGACAATAGGTGCAGGAGAACTAGGAGGGGAGAGAGTTCGAACAGGAGAGACTGGAACTGAGCTTCCAGGAGGAAAGGGTAACAGCAGAGGATTTAGAGAAAAGACTATAGGGCTTGAGGGAGCAGAAGCTTCTCTTCACGTAATAGCAATAGTAATAGGAGGAGGGGTGGTAAAATGAGGAGAATGGAAATCTCCTGAGGTGTTGGGTATAAACCACGGTAAAATTTCAGGGGAGAGAGGAGTGACAAGGATTTCTCCCTCTAATCCCAGANGAAACTCCAACATAAGGTATGACAAGGGAATGAGAAGCAGTAAATGGAGTTTCTAAAAAAAGACCATGAAAATCATCATAAATACCTGGTTCAACAGTAGAAGCTCCTTCTCGACGGGTCTTTCCCTTTCTGATAAATTTCTCCAGGTCAGCTTCAGGTTTTGCTAAAGGTAGCTGGGGAGTAGACCTCATATGTCTGCCTCTGGAAGCCACAGTTGAAACAGTGGAGTCGCCAATAGATTCACCTCAACGAAGACACACCAGTGGAGTCTCCAGGTGCACAATATAAATCTTTGGTGTACTAAGTTATGGTGCACCTTCAGAACCAGTAATCTTTGTCATTTAGTCTGAGGGAAAATATTCAACTTTGTCTCCAAAAACGACACCAGAAATGTTAGCACCAGAATTCATCCCTGGATTGCAGTAGGGGTAAGCCTGATACCCATCAGTTTATATGCCACAGGTTGTTTATAAAGGGTGACTAAATGGGAGTAAACTCAGAACAATATCATTTTAACTCAGAAAACTGCGTTCGAAATACAGAGCTGGGCGAGGCCTTGATCTAACTTAGTCCAGCAAGTTTGTATAGTGGTGAGTAGATGGAGGAAAAACAAGAGATAAATGAAAGTCTACTCTGGACATCCGGTCTTCCAGTAGCCTTTGGAGGAAAAGTCTCAGATATGAGATCCTCTTGGACCCGAAAAACTTCAAGAAACTCAAAACGTTGCAATAATCGATATAATCAAACCTACAGTATATAGTCATCACAACACCCAATTGGATCATCCATGCTTGGGATTTAAGAGTCAGAAGAAAAGAGTAAGGAAGAGGTTGGTTGCCATTAAACAAGAAGTCTCAAATATCAGTCTATAACCATAGAACCAGAGGCCTCACTAAAACTTTTACAATTCGGAGCTTAGCTCTACCATCGATGCTTACAAAAATATAAAAACTGAGTATTTATACTCAAAACAAAATCTCAGGAGCATAATCGGGAAGTTACATTAAAGGCATTACGTCTGCATGCTTCCTGATCCAGAATTGGATCCAGGAGCCTGACAGGGCTCAAAAAGGCTCAAAAATGAAAGTTCTCAGAATCAGACGAAACCAATTCTGTTGTGTCCATCTCATCTTCCTGATTCTGACCATATATTTACTTCGTCAAAACGGGCTCCGTATGCGAAAGATATCGCATTCTAATCGAAAACCCAAATAGGTAAAAAAGGGGGGTGACTGTACAGTTCATACAGTCCACGTGGTAGGATAACTGTACAGGCCACACACCCATACAGATGACATGGTAGCATCTGGAGATGACACATGGCCGATGACAAGGCATACAACAGGTGATTTGGACCAGTCCGAGGGTGACATGTGGCACGGGATGACGTCAGCAGGCTGAAGTGGTAGGTACAGTGGCATGCTAACAGGGCAGGTATGTGGCAGACAAGTGGATGAACCAATGTTTGACAAGTGGTAGTGTTTGATTGGTTGTGGAGGTGCCACGTGTCCCAGTCATGGGCTACCACGTGGCACCCTCTGGTTCGCTCTCCAGTGTTTAGCAAAATTGTGTTATGGAGCTCATAGGATTCGAACCCCAACCTCCAAAAGGGCCACGGACTAGTAGGACCGAGCTAGCCACCTCATCCACCGATGGTACTTGATATACATATGTGTAAATTTATATTTAAAGTGTTTTAAAGTGTTAATTCGGATGGAGGAAGGGTTGGGGGCCTAGCCCCAGCCCGTGGACTTACCGCTCATGCGACCATGACCAATGTTGGGGGGTGCTCCACTATGTGCATGGATTTGGATAGGGCCTAGCCCTTGGAATTTGGCTCCTCCATGTAACCACTAGCGTGAATCAGGGAGGGCCTATGCCTTAGGGTGCATTTTATTAGGCCGAGGATCTATGCAAAGCCCCAAAAACCAGGAGCTAGCGCACAGGTGGAGCGCCTGGCCACATGGCCGCCCCCCCATATGACCAGGGGCACGCACTTTTGGGGGCTGCACCCAAATTAAACTTATTTGGTTTTTTAAACTATATAAAAAAAGATTTATATGGATTTTAATTTAATTATGCCTGTAATTAATTGATTTTAGCCATTTTTGGGAGATATTGGGCATTTTTGGAGGCCAGATTTTGGGAGGAAGTTGGGGAATGATAACCAACTTCATATCTATAAAAACCAGGCCTGTTTGAGGCCATGAAGGACATTCGGAGCAGATTTATGTTGAAGGGAAGCCAAGCCAAAGCCATTTTTATGCAGGGAAGCTGTTGAGGAGCAGACGCTTGCGGGTCATTTCGGGGAGCTCCAGTCATCCATTTTGCATGTTGTTTCTTCTGTTGGGTTCTAGAGATCTAGAAGAACATGACCAGATCAGTCTTGTAGCCTAATGGCACTGCTTCAATGTACTTTTTGAGCTTTGAACAGAAATAAAGAAGCCTCCCCCATTGAGACAAAGGCCCGGAGATGTAGGCAATTTTGTGCCAAACTCCGTTATCACTTCTCTTGTTATGGTTTGATGTTTATTACTTCATTTCAAATCTGCATATATGTATATAGCTGTCATAATTTCTCTTATTTCCACATTCTTTCATTAAGCTTCTCAAATGGTTAATTAACACATGCAATTAAAAACTCAACCACAGTCATTAAAAGATCTTTTCCGGATCAAGTGGTATCAGAGCTAGTTGACGTTTGGATTTGAGTTTTGCATGTTAACCAGGGAAAAGCTATAGTGTGGTGAAGGTGATCTTGTTGTAGATAATCCATTAATTGGATTGAGAAAGAGAGCTTCTCATAGTGAGAATATGGCATCGAAAGAAGGGCTTTCTCAGGAAGAGAAAGATTTCCAGAAAACTTTCCTTGCTATGTCGGAGATGGTGAAAGTTTTGTACGAGGATTAATTGGAACAAAAGAGACCAGTTTTGGGTGAATCTTCAAAGGGAAAAAGTGAAGAGGAAGAGGATCATCCTCAGATTCCTCCTTCACCTCCATCATCACCTCCTTCTTCTCCTTCTTCTTCAAGTTCAAGTTCTAAATCTAATGGAAAGAAACATGTTCATAAGCATAATAAGGAAATTCCATTGTTAAAACTTGATGTTAAATTTAAGTTACCCATATATGATGGTGAAGTAAATGCAGAGAAACTTGACAATTGGATCAGGCAAATGGAAGTTTACTGCAGTGTGCAACAGATCAATGATGAGGCCACACAAATCAAGTTGGCATCATTGAGAATTGCAAGTATAGCTCTCATCTGGTGGCAAATCAAGTTGCAAAATGGAACACGACAAGTGGGTAATGTATTTCCATCATGGAAGAGCTTCATTTATGCACTTAGGAAACAATTATATCCTTTGGGTTATAAAGAAAAAGCATTAATTGAATGGCAATCTTTAAAACTAAGAAAAGGACAAATGGTGCAAGAGTATACTGATGGATTTCGAAAAATGGCATTGATGTTAGATATCCCTTTACAAACACAAGAAACTCTTATGAAGTATATAGGAGGTTTACCTCCACATATTAGAAACATTGTTTTCATGTTTGGACCCACTAACCTTGATGAGGTTTCTTTTCAAGCAACG
>ML798120.1:446654-477776 GCA_009831015.1 Picea engelmannii
GTGAAGGCATTGATTATAGAAGCAACTTGTTTCATATAAGGGTAATCATGCGACACACTAAGATAGACACATTAATCGACAGTGGATCTCAATCTAATCTAATCTCAGAAGAATTGGTTAAGCAATTGGGGTTAAAAACACAATTACATCATAAGACTTACACACTTAAATGGATAAGCAATCATCATCAAATGCACATAACAAAGCAGTGCACAATCAAATTTTCAATTTCATCTAAGCATGTGGATGAGGTAACATGTGATGTAGTGTCATTAAGAGAATGTGGAATGGTCTTAGGTAGTCCATATTTATATGATCATAAGGAAATCTTCTACTGGGCAAAGAATCAATATCAATTAACCAAAGCATGTCAATATTATGTGGTTCATGCTCATCATGTTAAGGTAAATAAAACACTTCAAACAATGGAACAATTAAAGAAGGTCGTGCAAGCAAGAAACAAACCAATAATTGTTTCAAATGAAGTAATCAATCTTAGGCAAGAACAAGAAATGATTGTTGAATGGAAAATCAATCATAAGTTGCTTCAAGATAAGCTCATGTCATGCAAATATTTCAAGTATATCAGCTCATTTGCAGTCGTCTTTTTTATGCTGTCATTAATAATGTTTTCTGCATGGATGATAGTGGCTTCAGTAAGATGTAACAGGGTTCAAATGGCTAACAATATACTGTCAGTTGTCATGATTGTGTTACAGTTGATCTTGATGAGACAGGTGCACAGGACAGAGTTCTGAGACAGAGGACAAGTCGGGTGGCCTATCCTGAACTTGTTGACTGGTCAGTAACCTTTTGGGGACCAAAAGGTCTTTTAGTGGGGAGGTGTGATCCAAAATTAGATCTAGGAGCCTGACAGGGCTCAAAAAGTTTCAAAAATGAAATTGCTTCCATTGCGTCTGTCTCATCTTCCTAATTCTAGCCATATATTTACTTCATCAAACGGGCTCCATATGCGAAAGATATTGCATTCTGATCGAAAACACAAACAGGTAAAAAGGTGGGTGACTGTATAGTCCGTACAGTCCATGTGGCAGGCTGACTGTATAAGTCATACAGCCATACAGATGACGTGGCATCATCTGGATATGACACACGGCTGATGATAGAGAGTACAGCAGGTGAGTTGGACCAGTCTGAGGGTGACATGTGTCACCACTGTAAGGGTGACACGTGGCATGAGATGATGTCAGCAGGATGACATAGTAGGTACATTGGCATGCTGACAGGGTAGGTACATGGTAGAAAAGTGGATTAACTAGCATTTGACAAGTGGCAGTGTCTGACTGGTTGTGGAGGTGCCACATGGCCCAGTCATGGGCTGCCACGTGGCACCCTCTAGTTGGATCTCTGGTGTTTATCAAAATTGTGTTATGGAGCTCATGGGATTCGAACCCCAACCTCCAATAGGGCCATGGACTGGCAGGACCAAGCTAGCCACCTCGTCCACCGATGGTACTTGATATACATATGTGTAAATTTATATTTAAATTGTTTTAAAGTGTTAATTCGGATGGAGGAAGGGCTAGGAGCCTAGCCCCAGCCCGTGGACTTACCGCTCATGCGACCATGACCAATGTTGGGGGGCACTCCACTATGCGCACAGATTTGGATAGGGACTAGACCTTAGACTTTGGCTCCTCCATGTAACTACTAGCGCAAATCGGGGAGGGCCTATGCCTTAGGGCACATTTTATTAGGCCGAGGATCTATGCAGAGCCCCAAAAACCAGGAGCTAGCGCACAAGTGGAGCGCCTGGCCACATGGACGCCCCCCCATATGACCAGGGGCGCGCACTTTTGGGGGCTGCACCCAAATTAAACTTATTTGGTTTTTTAAACTATATAAAAAAAGATTTATATGGATTTTAATTTAATTATGACGGTAATTAATGGACTTTAGCCATTTTTGGGAGATATTGGGCATTTTTGGAGGCCAGATTTTGGGAGGAAGTTGGGGAATGATAACCAACTTCATATATATATAAACCATGCTTGTTTGAGGCCATGAAGGATAGTCAGAGTAGATTTATGCTGAAGGTAAGCCAAGCCAAAGCCATTTTTATGCAGGGAAGTTGTTGAGGAGCAGACGCTTGCGGGTCATTTCTGGGAGCTCCGGTCATCCATTTTGCGTGTCATTTCTTTTGTTGGGTTCTAGAGATCTAGAAGAACATGAACATATCAGTCTTGTATCCTAATGGCACTGCTGCGATGTACTTTTTGAGCTTTGAACAGAAATAAAGAAGCCTCCCCCACTGAGACAAAGGCCCGGATACGTAGGCAATTTTGTGTCGAACTCCGTTATCACTTCTCTTGTTATGGTTTGTTGTTTATTAATTCATTTCAGATCTGCATATATGTATATGGCTTTCATAATTCCTCTTATTTCCTCATTCTTTCATTAAGCTTCTCAAATGGTTAATTAACACATGCAATTAAAAACTCAACCACAGTCATTAAAAGATCTTTTCCGGATCACTTCCTAACAGGCTGTGCATGCAATTTCTTGTCAAAACGGGCCCTGTCAGATGCAATCATGTTTCAGGAAGACTCTACAACTTATTTGACCTTATTACATTCCTCTCTGGGTTTTCCATTTATGGTGGAAACGATTTTCTACCATCCCCCCACCAACCTCAATAACTGCTTCATTGGAATTCGAAAGACCCAAGTCAAATCTACCTCTACAGGATGTGGCAGCCTTAGCATTCGCTATCTGGATCTGAGATGGATGCTTACAGGGAAGCCTGATGGCAAATGTGGTTGCTGACAAAGTGATGGGTGCACTTGGTATGGAGGAGCAGACGAGAGATGGTCAGGTGGACAACTGTGAATGGATGAGGAGATTGAGGATAGCATGGGGGTCACACAAGTGGAAGTTGAGGTGTAATGGTATGGATGCGATGTGGAGTGAGGTGGCATGGGTGGCGAGAGATGAGAAAGGGAGAGGTATCGATGAGATAGTGAGTGGAAGATAGATGGAGGGAGCGGAAGTGACAAGGGGCGGCCACTTTTTGGCCCGAGTCAGGGCACTGTGTGCGCATGCACATATCGGGGCTACGAAAAGTGGTCTAAAACTTCCCCGCTGTTGGCCCTGATGTGGGTCTTTGGCTGACTTGTAGTGCCTCCAAAAATAGCGGTTTTTTTCCCCAAACCTCTCTACCTTTTTTATCCTATGTGCATGTTGAAGCCATGATATGATCAACGACCGTCGATCTGAGGTGCACTAATCTTGACCGCCCAGATTTGCGCGCGTCTTATCATGTCGTGCCAAAACATCACATCGTAGCTCTGACTTAGGATTTCATCCTATTTATGGGTTTTTTCTTGTTTTCTTTCATTCTTTTTCCATGGTGTCCCTTCCAAAGGAAGAACGCCTCCTTTACCAACATATGTGATAACACAATGCATGCATAAATATGTATAATAATAGGAAATATAATTAAATACATTACACACAATAATCAACCTGTAATTAAAAATAAAATAACATTTATATTTTTCTATAAGACACCAATTGCATGTTGACCTAATATGTTCCTCCTAGCCATAGACCTCACTGCTCATAATCTCTCAACAGTGGGTCACCCTCGAGCTGGGGCTATGACTCCACCATGGAAACTTCTACTCTCACCAGTCCCACTAAGTTCATACAATAGTCAACAAAAAGAACCAGTCCAAAGGCACCAACTCTAGCAGTGATTCCCCCTCACGGCCTCTCATTCCCCATAGTATGTCCCAGTCTAGGAAGTGTACCCCTTCTCTACTAAAAAATCCTTCGGTCGTGCCACTTCCCTCTAGGGATTTAGTAACAGGTTGGCTAGGAAGTCTTAGAGTGATATGGTACGAGGAACACACAACTACATGCAAAGCGTTAGGGCACCTGCTAGACAAGCACACAGAGGAAACCTATTCCCCAGCAATTTTTTCACCTAGAGAGGTTGTTCCAAAGGCCTGAAAACCTGCTTCTTAAAACCCATACCACCAAGGATTTACAGGTAACTAGCTTCAGCTTCCACACTTCAATAATGGTAATTAAGCTAAAATGAAATATTTGGAAAGAATGAGTGAATTACACTAAATCCCCACATTTTGTATGCATGTTCCCTTTATAACACTTGGCACCCAAAGAACTACCTTGTCCCCCAATTGTAATTCATTCCCTTCACTTAGGAACTTAGGATGAATAATTATATAAGACTTTAGTAATTAGGAATAATATTATTTTATTCCTAGGCTTAAACCCCTTGATTTAGCCCCTTTTCCTTAAGCCCTTAGCCCCCCTTTCCCTCTCATGGAGTCTTATCCCCCCATACACTTTCATTTGGCTTGGTATTTAGTAGTGATATATTTTATTAATAATATGACTAATTACATGTCATAATGATAGGTTGACTGGCATTTTATCATCTAGGCTCTTCGTCCTAATAATCGCATAGGCACTCTAGTGTTGGTTGTGGAGCCTGATTATCTTCCTGATTTAGAGGTCTTGTTTCAGCCGCGTTTAAACCCCATTACCTAACTGGGGGGTGTGGGGGGGTTTTCTCCCCACTTGACTTATCAAGGGGGCCTGGGGGGGTGATAAATTTTGGGGCCCCCCTTGGTAGGGGATTCAGGGGAAACACCCCTGAAGAAAAAATTTGGAAAATTTTTCCTTGTAAAATATTGCAATTTCATAGTCAATTTGAACCATTCATTATAAGGTAGCAGATATAATGGTAGAATTTATATTAGGGATTTTTTCCCTAGAAGGAAACCCTTTTTTATGTATGAGGTAATTGTATTGCAGTTGTGTGAGTGAGTGAATATTGTATTATAAGAGAGGAGACTGTGAGATAAAGAAGAGGAAGTTACAATGGGTATGTTGTAGGTTGTATCCCTTCATTTATTGGATAATAATAAAGGAAGGACCTGGAAATTTCTCTGGTGAACATAGCCCACACTGGGTGAACCACGTGTATCTATGTCTCTATTGTATTGAGTATCTTTTGTGTTTTATTACTGCATTTGTTTTATTTTATTGCTCCGCGATCCTGTTTTTTTAACCTCTAGCCTATAATATCCTAGCTCACTAGCCTATAAAACATATGTACAATTACAACTAGGTATCAACATGGGGGTATTACATTCCCATTCCCCTTATTTATTCATTGTCCTTAGTCCATTATATCCAATGTACACTCAAAATTATTCAAAAGGTCCAAAATATGCAAATATTATTCTTGCATGGCATCCTCATGTTCTTCATGCGCATCTTTGGGACTGTAACAGGTCCATTGGACCTCACTTTCTCCATGCCTTTACTATTGAAGCTTTGTGTCCTTTTGGTGCTCTTATTTCCAAGCACCTGATTCATATCTTCATACTTCAGCTAGGATTCTTTTGCTCTATTCCATAGAGCTACTTCATGTAAGAATTTAGCTCATTGTTATTTTTGAGATACCTTCATGATTCTAGCCACCATGCCATATGAATTCTTGAGTTTCCTCTTCCTTGCTCCACTTACCCTTCCAGGCATAGGAATCCCTTCACTACTGCACATTCCTTCGGTGATCCATCTTGCCAAGGATTTCACACACAAGGAGAGTGCCAACTCATTACCAAACCTCAACTAAGGGTCTACACTCTATGGAATTCATAGGGATATAGTGTCCCAACAATATCATTTATTCCCAATCATTCCATATTATATAACCATCATCACATCTGTATCACACGCATACAGTGATCATGAGATAATGTCATAAAATTTTCATTTTGAAATTCAAATTTGTTTCATAAGGAAATTCATTTTTTTCCCCGGTATTAGATTCCATCTCATAATTTATTGGTTGTTGTAGCAATAAGCATTGGTATTTATTATGTCTTAAAACATTTCTATACTCGAGACCATTTTTCTTGCACTACTCCAAGCTTGCATTCAGCCAAACAATTTGTCAATATTTCCTGTACAATATACTTTTATTGTACTATTTACAAAAGTTCACAAAGTGATGTCAAATTGTTTACATTTAACAATTCAATCACTTCTATCAATCCATTTATTAATTGCAATGAAATTGTCATTCCCTACACATGTATTATCAAAATCCAAACTTTTACTTATACTATCCATCATTATTTCCATTACTCTTTTCCCCTTACATATATTTCATGTATTCAATTCTCATGTGACTACTTTAACTTGCAACTTTTTCGTTGCAATATCTAACAGCTCCAGAAATGTTCTCGATCTTATGGGTTAGTAGTAATTTCATCATTTCAGTTGTTAGCATAATCATTTTTATGAAATATAGTATATATACATGCATTCTTCAAAAGGAATTTAATCATGTCTCCAAGGATACATATCTCTATCTTAGTATGCATGTGTGAAAAATATACCACTTTTACAGTTCCATGATTTATTCATGCATACCTGTTATAGCCTAAAAATTCCCTACCTATGCATAAATGGCATTGGCCTTTCTACTTACACAATTTGCCAAATTGTTGCTAAGGATCTCTCTTTAAAAAACCCTTTTTTGGAGCATGTACGTGCTCTACTGCACTACTGCCCATGTACATAAGCTAGTTGCATACTAGACAGCCCGTGTACATACGCTAGTTGCATATTAATCATCAAGCGTTTACCTCCAAAAGTTGCAAGGAATTTGGCAGAGTTTATGGGATATCGATGGTTTCCCAACCAATTTACCCATTTTATCTCATCCCCAAACCGAATAAATAACCTTTTGTCATATAAAAGGACGTCCTGGGGTCCCATTCCAACATCAAGAAAGAGAACAAAGAAACTCTGCCAAAATCTCTTCCCCTTTTAGCCCAAGCTTTGCATCCCTTCCTGAGATTTGGCCTCAGCATTCCCCCTCCATCCCTCTCCCTATACAATCCCTTCCCTATTTCCCAAGGAGATCAATTGATTGTGAGAGGTATTACGGGAATGATGCACTTGGAGCAGCAGTAAGAGGAGTCTAGACCAATTTTGTGGAGCGTCTGCCGAAAAGAAGGTTGTAACTTTTGTAATATTCACATCTGAATAAAATAGTTATGTTTATGTCCCAAATATTGTGTTTTTGTTCTTAATTGATTAATGCATTTACATTTATATCTGAACCCTAACATTGATAAGTAGAGATAGAATATCTTGTAGCTTTGTTGTCTAAATTTTTTGCAGGTTAGCTTTGGGAGTAGACCAGTAGTTCAAGAAACTACAAAGGAGGAGGAGGTCAACACCAGCCGAAAGGACCTAAGGTACACCCTCTTTTCCTTCTCTTATCTTTTAAGGTTATATTGTTTGGGGTAGTTTAGAAATAAAACCGTATTTTAAGGGAGATCAATGCTTTGCCTATACTCTAACCCAATATAGTAATAGGGGTATTTTCCCTACTAACAGAATTCGCGACTCCACTGGGGAGTGTCTCTAGGGTATTAATGGGAGATCTTGGTTAGATTTGATTTTTCAGTTTCTTTCTGAGTTTTTTGAGTGTTCTGAGTTAGGTTGGGTCTTTGGTCACCTTTTAGGTGCCTACCAGCTTCCTTTCCCAAGTTTTATGTCCAAACTTTTTCTTTTTTTGAAAATTTACATAGGTGTACACATCATGTTCTCTGTACAGCATGCATACATATGTGGTCTTCATTATATGCAGCCCACGAACATACGCAGGTTGGTCGTGCACAGCACGCGTCTCTATTGTTTTGGATAATTTTTTCAAACGATTTTCCTTTTCCTACAGAAAACTTGTGGACCCCAGGTCTTCCTGAGTTTTAGAAGCCTTTGTTGTTTGGGGTTAATACAATTTGCAGTATCAGATTGTTTATGAAACAAATAAAAAAATCATCTTGTCTCTCTGTGTTTCCAAGCATTTTTAGCTTATTTTTAGCTTGAATTTTAATAAAAATGAGTTGCATTTAAAAAAAAAAATTCCCCTCGTGGCCGAGGGGGCCATGAATCATGTATTCTTCAATCTCTTTTAGCAACTTTTGTTAGTTTTTCTTTGATTGGAAGAAAATAAAATTAAAAAAAAAAAACTATTTTTTTAGGTCTCTTTCTTTGCATTTTTTTTGCATTATTATTTGAAAAAGAAAAATATTTAGCATTGGGTTGTGTTTTATTCTCATCTTGAAATAATTTCAAAAGCAAAATAAGAAATAAAATCCTTTCATTTGCTCTTTTGTTTCACTCGAAAGTTGCATTGTGCATTTTGCATGGAAAGGAGAAAATATTGCATCTTTATGTTTGAAGGATTGTTCATGCATTTTTCTTTCTTGAAACGCTTTTTCATTTGAAGGATTAGTGTAAAATTTTATTTTCCAATGTTCTTATCAGTTTCATTTTTGCAAGAGTCTCAAACAACATCAGTTTTACTTTTGTTCCTATGAGTAAGAAAATCCCCTAAAATGAACGCGCTAATATAAAATATATTAGTAACACTTTTTCTAGGGTTCACCAATAGCTTAAGATAGGGCCTTGGATTAGGTGTGGAGAGGTAAACTCTCCAAGGCCAACCAAAACTTAACTCAGGTGTTTGTGCTAGGGTGTGAAAAAACCATCTTGTAATTACTCAATCTGGGAAGCTCCTCTAACACGGGAGTCAAACATGAGGCCGCGTGGAGGAAAGTGACAGAGATATCCACTCATGATCCAGACAAAACATTTTGGAGAGTGTGTATTTGGGGTGAATCATGTAGTGTTACTAGATCGACTTGTGTTAGACCTCTAAGATACTTGGATCCATCCAAGGTACTCTAAGAGTGATTCTAGCCCTGTTGCATTCCAGGCCTCAAGAGGATCTTTGAGCTCAGTTACCCTGCCCATACACTCGCTCGATTGTCGATTGTTCCCCCCTGGTTTTCGATTACAAGTTGGTGGCCTAGTTTCCATTATTTAGGTTGACACATAGGTGACTGTGAGGGTTGTATCCCGGTACCTGGGGAAGACTTTGTATTCTCTAGGCGACACCCAAAGGGATCGTCGGTCGGATTTCTAGGTAACTTCTTCTCTTGGCCAGTTGTTTTCCTTTTTTAATTCTTTAGACGATCAGGACTTCATCTCCCTGGGTTAGAAGCATTCATAAAGGTAGTTTGTTTGGTTTGTATATTTTTAGGATTTTCTTCTTAGTGGTGTGCCCTATGCTCCCTAGTTTTCCATAGTGATTTAGTCAGTCATTTATTTTTGTCTCTGACCTAATGTGAATTCGAAGGTATGGACATTTCGTCGACACATCATCCATACACTTAATATTTCTTTCTCAACCATTTGGATGCCTTCCTTTTCGACCCAAACACTACACCAAGAATAAAATTCTCTGGCACTCTTCAGTGTTAGCAAAAGGGTTACAGTCCAAACATTAATAATTAGGAATTTCATTGGATACTTATGTACCACTATAGTATTTCCATATCTAACCATGTCATGGTCTCACACATGACTATGTTTATTGGCATTCATTTCTATAACAAGGCCATACCCGTTTACTTACTTTCGTTATTAATTCATAATGAACAAAATCATGGCATGCCATCATGTCATATGAATGAATTCAAAATCTAAACAAATTTTATAATTATCATAGGCCCCTAATCTTTACCATACAAATGGTATACCATTCCTTTAAATTCATTCAAATTCACACAATAATTTCACTTCAACTGTTAAATTTTGGCTGAAGAAATTATTCCCTAAATTGCCTTCAGCAATTATGCATCATATGTGCATCAAATTCATACATGCACAGCTGTCTTTAAAGGAATTCGATGCTACATGATTAGTTGGTACCATTAGGATCTCCCATGCCTCCTTCACCAACCTCTTAATCAACACTTAATCTTCCTATTATTTCCTTCTTGTGGATTACTTCCATATGTAGCAACATCAATAATTTCAGTCATGCAATAACTTCCTCTTTCCTAGCACAACAACCATCATCAGCAACTTCTGTACACACATACACACACACACACACACACACACACACACACACATCCACTAATTCATATCTATATGCACTAAGAATGCATCCTTAACATGCTCATGAGTGCAAAGGCATTTTAGCTTCGTGTGTTATGTATGGTTTTCCAATAGGCTATATCATAATTGTTGTTACAACAATTACAGCAACCTCTATCATTATTCACAACTCTCTTTGTTGTTCCTAGTTGTCCTCAAATCTCACTGGATTCCTATATTATTTTATGCTCTTACTGAAATCATTGAGCATGATTTCTTGCTTCCCTGGTCACTTTTTTTAGAGAAATCAGACATGACCCATTTACCTTTCTAGTCATGTTGTCTTATTGACATTGGATCTTCAACATCCATTTACCTAACTAGACCAAATTGATTAAGCTTTCCCTATTTGAACACTTCATCTCTTGTGGTTTCTTGCACCATTATTTTCTCTTTCCTTAACCCATTTGGTCTCAAAATTGACTTTCATTGTCAAATTTTCTCACATACTATAATTCTACACGATGTCTTCTTTTCTAGCTGCATAGAGACTAACTAGAAGTAGTCAGTGTGACCTTTACCTACCATCGTAAAATCCAGTGGTACTTCCAACCTCCTGGAATATCGCCAATGGCTCCTTTCCACTTGATATGGGTTTTATTTATTCTCTGTCTCTTTTGCATTCCATATAAAACATAGAACCATTTTCATCTTCATGGTCCCTTATTGATTTCCCTTTAGAAAATCACCTCCATGCTTGAATCCTTTTGACTTGTCATCCAATCTACTTTGGGAATGCACTTAGCACCTTTGGAATGCATACAATATTATTTATATGCATCATCAATTTCCTCTTTATTGTTGTCATGGTTATTTGATTCAATCTCCAGTTACTCATGGACTTTATCCAATTTTGGGATTCACTTAAATTTATGTAATTCCCCCTAGAAGTATGGTTGCATATTTTTAGAACCAATCTACACATATTGCATCGCTTTATGCATCTATTGGCACACTTTAGCATACCTTACCCTCATTAATTCACCCCTAAAGTTATAAAACTCATACCATGCTCCCATTGCACTACTCTGATAACAATAATGGAGGTTCTACTCCAAAACTACATAAATGATCCCTGGAGATGATGCACCTTATTTCCCAATAGACACTATGTCTTTCCTTATAAGACTAGTTTCCTAAGTTTTCAATTACCTGGTTGAACTTATATCATATATTAACATTCTTCATTCCTAGGCTTTTCTCCTTTTGTGATCAAGCCTTGACATAACACTCTTTCTTCAAGTGCCTCTTCTCATATTTAATACCAAGTCCAAACTCTTTCACATGCTATATATATGAACCATCCTTCCAGCTTTAATGTTTACAACTCCATGCATATCCACTTCCAATGCATTATCATAAATTTTAGATGGTCTCTCTCTTACTCAGCATACCCATTTGATATGCAAAGCTATCATCTGGAAAAAAAAAATATAGATCAGAGTTCCCTTGGAATTCTTCCATATTTCTCATTGAGTCTAGATGTCTTCATCTGAAAACTTCCTTCAGAAATCAGATGCACATTTTGAAGAACTATCTATTTCCTTATTCCTCCTATATTCATACATCCCTTGCATTTTCTATATTTTATTTGTAACCATAACAACTGAAAATATATGCATACAACAACATTTGTTAGCTAAAACCCATAATATACAACTGTGGAAACATATGCACACTTTTTCCCTTTAAGTGCACTAGAAATATTCGTTATGCATTCCTATGAATTATGCTTCACAATTCACATTTATGAGTGATTACATGGATTCCTCTATCAAATACATTTCCAATGACTATATTCTTTCTCAATTCTCAGTTCTAAGCATCACATTATAGCCAATAGAACAATACCCATTTACTCCATTTACACATCTTCCAACTAGGTGCAATTCTTTGCTATGTTCATGCATTCCTACACCTACTCCTTTGGGAGTTTAAAATAATTTCCATTGGGTTTCTTTATGATCAAATTTTTAACAATCTGACTAAGTTTCACCTTCATCCAGCATCCAGGATGCTAGTTACAGCCTGTTGAAGTTTTGGTTGTTTTCCTCTTTTAGCACTAAATGCTATAGGAATCTTATCTCTCATATTGTGCACTTTTGGGTACCCAAAATCCCAATATGACTTTGTGGTTGTATTCAATGGGTCAATATATTTCCATATACTACTCCTATGCACCAAACTAACTTCTAAAAAGGAAGTTATGGCCTATGGAGTAAATTGGTACCTAAAATTTACCTTACATTGTTTAGCCTATAACATCCATATACAAGATCCATTTTGCAAACATATTTTCTCATTGGAAAGATCTCTCTGAGATATTTAATTTTAAAGGAATAAATGTGTGTATTATTGATACAGACAGTTTTGTAAAATTAATTTTCTAAAAACATGGTTTAGGCCTTTAAAAATGGCCTACAAGATAATGACCTAGAAAACACCAATTTTTTTTGCAAAAATTATTATTTTTTGCTAACCTGGATGTTGATGTGGCATCATGGATCCACCTGGAACCTAGATATGATGCCATGTCATCCCTTTGGTCACCCTGATCTCACCTCATCAAATTTCAACACCTTGTCTTACTTGTTTTTCATAACCTTTCCCTTCTCTCACCTCCACCCAATGCACATAACCTTAACTTTCGGGTCCCACAATGCTTGGCTATCCACATGGCATATTTTTACTAGACATGGGAATGCATAGGCCTCATCCTGCATGCATTTTCCTGACGTGCACACATTCTCATTCCTTTGATTGGACGATGGAGGATCGAGAGGGAACAATAGTCATGATCACATTTCAACCTCCCAAACATAGTGACCATTAACAGAGGGGAGTAGGGTATAAAATGGATCCCGTCTGATTTTTGGTATGGTGAGGTGGTAAAATTCCATTGATTTCAGGCCCCCCTTGGTGGTTTCTAAAATCACAAAGGGGACCCCCCTAAACCACTCTTTTGCGGATCGGCTTGCACCCCATCCATCGTGGCTCCACGTCACTTGCCACATGTTGCTCCTGCCACCATGGCCTTGCCATCATGGAAATCCATGTCACTTATGTTAGGGACCTAACCTCCCTAACGCCTCATGTAGGTTGAATAATATATTTTCCATGTAATAAAGGTTGACATTAGTGAATAAGGCCTATTTAATAAATGTGAACAAGTCAATGTAAGAAGACCTAATAGAATCTTATGCTTCTAGAAAGATCTTCCTCTAGAATGTTCTTTAGAAGATAGAATTAGTATACATAAGAGTAGGAGGCATGACAAAGATTTTTATTGATAATTATTGTAATAGAGTGTTTCTCTACTAGAGGTTTCCCCCTCGAAGAGGTAAGTGAACAATGATTTCTATCAATAAAGGTATCATGTTGGTGTTGTTAGGTAGCTAGAGAGGTAGTAGTGGAGTCCCAGAGGGCCCATAGTGATAATATTGAAGGCCATTCAATGTAAGGTGGACTAGGTCCACTATATTATTAAATAAGGCCCATTATGGTAGTTAAATATAATAAATGGGTAGTTAGATATAATAAATGCAAGAGGACTTCTTAGAAGGTTCAACTTCTAGAGCAAAATTCCTCCTCTAGAATGTTCTTAGGTGATGGTAGCATTATATAAAGAGTTTCAAGAAATGTAATGTGACATGAATAGAATTATCTTTTTGGATCAGTAGCTCAATAGGAGGGTGCCCCCTCGAAGAGGCAAGTGAACAGGAGAGGATCCCTTCCATAATAGAATCCATTGTACGGTGTTGCCCTACCTCAAGGGTTTTCTCTATATTCTTGTGTTCATGTTATGGTGAATGGTTTGGTTTATTATTGGTTATTTATGAATTATATTTGCATATCTGTTATAGGTTTTTAACAAGTGGTATCAGAGCACTTTCCTTGGCAGACATTGTGGGCAAATATTTTTTATTTTTGCAGATTGTTTTTTTTTGGAGAAGAAAAAAGATGACCGCGGCATTCCATAAATTTGTGGTATATTTATGTGAAAAATTTGTAGAAACAGGTTGTATATCTGATTTTCTCTCATAAAAATACCCAAGTTGAAAAACAAAATCGTCTGAAACAGAGTCCAGGAAGTCAAGATATTGAAGTTTTAAAATCTGCAATTTTTCAGGGTTTTTTCCACGGACGGAGGCGTGATTTTTCTTTATTTATGTAGCATCTGGATGATGAATTTTCCCAAAAAAATTACATATATGAATTCATCTCACAATTTCACCCAATTTCAAAAAAAAAATCAGCCGAAACGGAGTCTGGGAAGTGAAGTTATGAGCATTTTAAATTCAGCAGTTTTTTAGGGTTTTTCCAGAAAAAGCCGTGATTTTTTGTCGTAACTTATTGTTCTATTTTTTGGGTTTTTTCATGACAGATGCAGGATCGAAAAGTTCATAGGGTGCTCAAATGTTTATTTCCTCTCAAATCCTCAAAGAAATTCTACAAATTATTGAAGCATTCAAATCCCAATTGTATGGCACATTGGATGCTAGATTGCATGACCTTGCAAATGGTCTCAATGATAGTTTTCGTAGTATTCAAGATTCATTGGATAGCATGCAGGAGATATTTCTTATGGCGGACATTAGGGATGAATATAATCAAGAAATATATGTTTGGCATGATTTTGAGGCTGATTGTGATGATTGGTATATGGATAGTTGTCATTTCTGGGATGACAACCACTTTTATATTTTATTTGATGGCCTAATCCACCTTGCTAGAGAGCGTCATTGTGACAAATCGAGAGCCAATGATTATTACCAGTGTCCATCCTGCATATTCTACAGTGCTATTATTCCTTCCAGATTCTGCTATGACCCTTTTCCACTATGTGGGTGGATCTTCTTATTTGGATCCACATGACAGGTGTCAGGCTTTGGAGCATCATTTTGAGTTGGTTATTGGGTTCCAAAATCTTCCACGGGGAGTTCACATGAGCACTTGGACATGGGACCCAGGCTTACAATGGTGGTTGTACTACTTCAACATGGTGGCTTTTCTTTCTACATGGGACCTTGGTTCTCGAGTCTTCTTCAGCATTATGGTCCACAATTATCCATGGGACCCTGGTATATGGTTGTACATCAAGCGTTGAGGACAATGCTTTCATAAGGGGGATGGAATGTTAGGTAGCTAGAGAGGTAGTAGTGGGGGCCCAGAGGGCCCATAGTGATAATAGTGGAGGTCATTCAATGTAAGGTGGACTAGGTCCACTATATTATTAAATAAGGCTCACTACGGTAGTTAGATATAATAAATGTAAGAGGACTTCTTAGAAGGTTCTACTTCTAGAAGATTCCTCCTCTAGAATGTTCTCAGGTGATGGTAGCATTATATAAAGAGGTTCAAGATATGTAATGGGACATGAAGAGAATTATTGTATTTGGAGTGGTAGCTCAATAGGAGGGTTCCCCCTCAAAGAGGCAAGTGAACGGGATAGGATCACTTCCATAATAGGATCCATTGTATAGTGTTTCCCTACCTCAAGGGTTTTCTCTATATTCTTGTGTTCATGTTATGGTGAATGGTTTGGTTTTATCTTGGTTACTTCTAAAGTATATTTGTAGATCTAGTATAGGTTCTTAACAAGTGTTGAGTCATCTACATTTTTTTTTTCTACTGGTATTTTCCACGGTATTTATAGCTTCTTATTATCATAATAGATATGGCACCTAACAAGTGGTATCAAATCACTTTCCTTTATGGAAATTGTGTAATTTTTTTTCAGGGTAGAGACGTGTACTACAAACGTCTTTAAATCATAGAGATTTGTCGTTCAGTGGGTAAAAATGTGGTGGGGAAGCATAAATACAAGAAATATAGATGGTTTCACAGGGTTAATTAGAAATAATGATTTTACCTTTTTGGAAACCTTTGTAACCCCTGTTGATACCCTTCGAGTAGTACCATATCAGATAGAATCTATACATGGCCATCACTCCCATGTATTGGCAGGTATACCAAGAGTCCCTTAGGTCCCTTGAAACCATCTCTAGATCAGTCAATCAACCGCGTGAATTCTATAGTGACACCAAGAATATCACTCAAGAATACACTATCTAGTACCTAGGTAATCAGGTAGTACGGTTAAGGGTACGGTCGAGCCTCCTTAGTTGGTGCCCTGAGATATTGGTCCAAGTACTGTTGGAGATACTTCACACGGACCTAGGATTTATTTTTCCTAATGTTTTACCTATTTTTATTAGTCATTATTCACTCTCCTATAGTTTATGGAGAATATTCCTCTAGGATAATGTTCTCTTCAGTTCACACTTCAGTTTGATCAGTTGAGTGGAGTCTAGATGTCACATTGGGATTATCACCATGCAACATTTGGATCATCGCCAACTAATGCGAATTGTCCTTGGGATCATCACCAGACTAGCGCATTATTTATGATTCCCTGATCTCCTCCTCACTTCACTATGTTTTAGTCAGTTAACTGAAGACTGAGAGACTAGTTAACTCATACTAGGTGGCAGTTCACTCCCGTAACTACCTGAGAGACTAGACTAGGTGGCAGTTTACTCCCGTAACTTTTGGTGTGTGTCCATATCACTCTAGAAAACCACTATGGCGCATTGGATTCTCCTCCAATTTGAATTAGTTTATTTATACAAATTATATCATGTGTAAATTATCATTAATTCATTTGGTTAATGAGAATTCTTCCATTCTTTCTCTCCTACTTCTCTTTTCTCATATTTTCTCTGTAAATTGTTTATTTCATTTTATAGCTATATCTATTTTGTGTAGGTTCAACAAATTTACATGGTATCATAGCCAATGGACTGCTAGGGAAAAGACGCACCAAATTATTTTTGCAGGTACTGAAGATTGAAGACAACAAAAAAATGGAATTTCCAAAAGTATCCATTCTTACATTGTACAATTTATTTTCATGTAAGGAGAATATGATAATTCATCTTTGAGCCAGAGGATTATATCGGTTAACCATGAACACAAAAACTGAACCAATATCATCTATAGAAAAATACAAGTATCCAAATCAAATGGATGAATTGTTTGGAACAGTTTGCAGTCTCATTTCTCCTAAACTCCTCTTTTAGATATCCTCTTGTAAAACCCCCAATGAATCTTGGACCACCATGGAAAGGATTTTTGGAAAACATGAAGAGATGAGGGGACACATGATAGAGGTGGAATTTCTCACTATGGATTCAAAAAGCTTCAACAATCTCCAATATTTCTTTACCAAATATAAGGATTTGTTGTCACAACTCAAGGCTTGTGGGGTTGATAAATCTAAGGAGGAGAAACAAATAGTTCTTAACATTATCTCCAAAATTGGTCCAGAATACTCAATGTTTGTATCTACATTTCATTCATTTAGGCTCACCTCTGGAGCCACCTAGACAATGCCCTCTCTTGAGGCCTTTATCGAGTCTCTTACACGAGAGAAGAACAAGCTCATCAATATGGGAAAAATTAAAGGCCCAAAGGTGCATGGACTTACCATGCAAGATGGTAGCATTCATCAATATCAAAAATCTAAAGACAAAGATAAAAGGAAAGCACGTGCACATCCAAAGAAGGAAGGGTACTCAAAACCCTTCAATGATGCCTTCGGATCCAAAGGTGGAAAGGGAAGAAAAGGGGAGAAATGCACTTACTTCCATAAAGGATTCCATCCAAAATCCGCATGTATGCAAAAAAAGATAGATCTAATGGCCCAAATAATTCAGCAAAACAACCATGGAGATCGCATCCCTGAGGGTGCTAAGAAGAATAATCCATAAGATCATAATCCCAAGAAAGTCAATTCTAGCCATGCTTTGATTGCCATCAACTCCTCTCTCGATGCTTGGATCGTAGATTCAGGTGCATTACACCACATGGATTCTGTTAGTCTCTGATTTTGTCTTGGTTTAGTGAGAAACCCTTGTCATAAACCTTCCTTACCCATTCCTCATTTTCCGTTTTCACTTGTTTTCTATTTTTAGATTTTGGTATTTCGTGGTTTGCATTATAATATTTGTTGATTTATTTAAGTTTGATTTTAAAAAACATTGTTTAAATTTGAAGTGTCTCCTTCTATGCCGTTGGAATTTTAAAATTTCAAGTTGTCAAACGTGCTACGGGAATAATCCTATTCCCGTAGCACCAAATAATCATGCCATAACTTGCACCTGCCATCCTGATTTAGTTATGATGACACGATTCATGAATTGTGAGTTCGTGTGCTCCCACGAAAGCTTGGCAATCATTTCCAAATCCAACAGTTTCAGAATATAATTGGTATGCACATGCCCAGGGTTCATTTCAAAATCACCTGTTGTTTGATAATCATTATATGTTACCTGTTCATGTTGGCTTAATTCAGCCTTGCAGGAAAAAATGTAGGTATCCATTCAAAGCAATAGAATACACTAACAATTGCAGGTAGTGAATTTGGAACCTGAGGAGGACGGTTGCAGAATTGAGTTTAATGGCACCAAAGAGGAGCGGACAAGTCGCCAGAATAGAACCAAAAGGTGTCAAACTTCTTGAAGCCTATCCTCAGATGAACCAAAGATTCAAAGACGCTAGATGGTTTGAGTTCCTCACCACATTTCAAGGTTATGATGAGCAGGTTTCCATGGAATTCGCTCTAAACTTCGATGGTCATGAAGTTGAAATCGGTAAGATGTTGATGCTAGTGATAGAGCAGACTATAGCAAAGGCTTGCAGGCTCATGGTTGGAGGGGAAAGATGGTGGAAGAAGAAGCACATGGTTACTAAATTTGTAAATCAATTCCTCCTTCTAGATAAGCAGAATCCAGATTGGAGAAGGGGAATACCTCGCAGTTGGGTTCGACCCGAATGGCACACTGCTCTGGTGGTGATTCACAGATACAGCACCTGCAAAGGGAGGTTTTCATTGGTCTACATCTACCATATTAGAATACCGATGCATCTAAACGGTGACTACCCTTTAAATATTCCTTATTTCTTGCTTAAAAGTTTGACAAAAATGTCCAAGGAAGTGCAGTTGATTTCCACTAATGCTAAAGGCAATTTGTTCCATCAAGTTCTGATTAAAACCCTCGTCATGTCTACCCTGAACGAATTATAGAAGCCCTGGAATTGGATCACGCAATCCTTAAAACCTATCACTCAATCTAGTAAGCAGAAAAAGGGAAGAGGAAGGAAAACTATTAAACAGAGTCGAGATATTTCTGATGAAAACCCTGTGAAAGATGAATCTTCTAATATCAAGGTAACTAAGAAGAGCAGAAGTAAGAGACCTAGATGGGAGCCCGAAATTGAAATGCTTCCCGAGGAATATGTTAAAGGAGAGACAGAGTCAAATAATGATCTCTTTGCTCAAACTACATTCAAGTCTGAAATGCCATCGACCAGCAAAAGGAGCGTTGCAATCAAAGGAAAAAAGGATAAAGGTGTGTGTGTATCACAGAAACCTCGAAGAAATTTGACCAGGGTTACTAATAAGTATAGGTTGAAGTCAAAGGCAATGTTCAATCCATCAATCAAAGAAGAAAACACCATAATCATAGAAGATGATTATGAGGATGTTGAAACAAGCACTAGGAAAAGAGCAAAAAAGACCCTATTTCCCAAGAAATCTGTCAGCAAAGGAAATGGAATACTTACACCACCTACAGGCCCTATAACGAGAGCTTCAACTAGATTAGAAAAAGCTAAAGAGATGGCTAAAGGCATCAGTGAATTCCCTAAAGAAAAATAGGATTGCTTGGAAGACTCAGATTACTTACCAGATGTACCTAGAGCTTTAGATTCATCAAGTTCTGAAGAAGAACATAGCTCAGAATTAATCTCAAAATACCAAGTTAAAACCAAGGAACCTAGTGTTACCTTAAATCTGAATGAAACTACACCTTCTGAAGATTGTTCAGGATTCAGGGTTGAGATAAGAACTGATAAGGAAAAGATTAAGGAATTTCATAAAACAATAAAACAATTAAAGAAGGAAAAGGTGCAGATAGAACAATGGAATGCTCGCCAGCAAGAAAGGATTCAAAATCTTAAAAATAAGAAGAAGGAGCAAAGGGAATTGCTTAAGGAACTCAAGGAAATTAATTTCAGACTTTACTGGCACAATGTTGTGTTAACAACGAAGCTCAAGCAGAAAAACGCCAAAGCCACTGCTGCAATTTTATCCTAAAGGTAACATGAAGATTTGTTACAATTTTGTTTAAAGGTTCTCCACGAGATATGGAAAAGATTATTCATTTTGATTAGGGAGATGCTAAGACTTCGATCTGTTTTATAGAGTCAAACAAAATCTGTATTTTGTAGAGTCAAATGTAATGCTGGCAATGTTTGTTATATCAAGTTGTTGAGTTGTGGACTATTTTGGAGGGTAGAAGCTCATTTTGAGTGGATTACTTTAGGAGTTGGATACTTTTTTATTCTAGTCATTTAAAGCTATTCTAGATAATAGGATCTGGAAGTTTTATAGATAGTTTAAATAGACAGAAGACAGACCATGTGGAGGTCGAAAAATTGGAGATCTAGAGAAACTTTTTGTGGAGCTTATTGTAAAAGGCATTTATGTTCAATTGACACTTAATAGCAAAGGCATATGGATGGTTAGACCTTCTTTTTTCTACTCTATTATTTCATTCTTCATTCTTGAATTTATTATTCAAATTGCAATGCTTTAGGTTCTTGAATTTTAATTTATACAGTGAAAATTTTGTTGTATAGATAATTTTTAAGTAATGATTTCAAGCTGATACTCCTATTTCTTTATAATATATTGAGACTAAACTTTTGTGAAGTTGAAAAATTGAAGACTTCACTTTCCTTTTTCTTGAATTGGTTTACTCCATCTATGTACCTACCTATTATTCATCCAAAGGGATATGCAATGTTTTAATCTTGATTTTCATGCCATGATGTAAACTTGACCCAGTTTTCAACCATTATACAAAAACCAAATCATAAAACCCTCAAAAACATTTTTCAATAAAATCAATGATGCCCTAGCTTGCCCTTACCAGTCGAGTGCAACTTTAGGGACTAACAGATTCCACAAAAGAATTATATTCTTCATTGGATGCATGCAAAGGTCCTCTTATTCTGATGGGGACAACTCTCCATTCGAGGTCACCGGCAAAGGAAGAATTGAACTCACAAACAGAAGCTTCAAGAATGTGCTACAAGTTCCCAAACTTTCTGTCAATCTTCTCTATGTGTATCTGATGAAAAACTAGGGCACCGGAAAGAGATTCATATTCACACCTGATGCAATGGATATCTATGACAAGCAAACCAATTATAGGGTTTCTACCGGTGAGGTAAATCATCAATCTAGACTCTACCCATGTTGATGAAAGAAGTAGGATATGGAACGAAATCTTAGGGAATTTAAATTTTAGATATATGCAACAGCTTAGAAAGAAGGGAATGGTTGATGGTCTACCTAACATCCACTTCTCCAAAGGAATTTGTGAAGGATGTGTTCTTGGAAAACACCCTCAAGAGAAATTCAACAAAGGAAAGACTCAGAAGGCTTCCTTTCCTTTATATCTGATCCATAGTGACCTCATTGTCCCTTTTCCGCATCCATCAATCAGTAAATCAAGGTAATTTCTCATTTTTGTTGATGATTTCTCACGCTTCACATGGATTTTCTTTCTTGGGAAAAAATCAAAGGTATTTCAACACCTCAAATATTTCAAATCCCTTGTTGAGATACAGTCGGGAAATAAAATCAAATTACTTTGAACGGATGACAGGGGAGAGTATGTCAACCATGATATATAAAATATTTTTCATGAGACAGGGATTCAGTTGCAATGCATGGCTTCCTATACTCCATAGCAAAACCGAGTCGTTGAGAGGAAAAATAGATCTCTAAAAGAGATGGCATCGTGCTTGCCACATGCAAAGTCACTTCCAAAGAGATTATGGGTTGAAGAACTTAATTGTACAACCTACATCCAAAAATTACCTTCCCATAGATATGTCAAGGATAAGACCCCCTATGAGGCTTGGAGCAGCCTCAAACCAGAAGTGACCCACTTCTGTATTTTCGGTTCACATGCATGGGCCAAGATTCCCTCTTAGAAAAGGAAGGCACTTGATCAACAGAACACAGAGTGTATCTTTATTGTATACCTCGACGGTGTGAAGGGATACAAACTCATTGATATTTCCTCAGACCAGCTCATCATTAAGCGAATTGTCTAATTCAAGGAAAGTATCTCACATGCACCACATCAGTCGCATGCATACACTTTTGTTCTTCCACCTATCAAAGATGATGAGAATGCACATGTTGACTCTTCTTCAGATGAGAGTTTTTATTCATAAGATTCATATGATCCGGACACAAAGTCAGTACAATCAGATGTAGATTCATTTCATGAAGATGTAGATCTAGAGCCAAAGCAGAGGCCCAAGTGGGCCAATACTACTCTTCAGGATGCAGTAGATCTTGTTGGGGATCCAATTGATACTAGGAGGACTCGATATGATTTCGAGGAGACTACTATTGCACTCACTGCCACTGAACCGATGCCACCCAGGCATATTTTCTTAGTTTAGTCTTCATATCCACAATCCTATGGTGAGGCTGTTGGAAATCCATTTTGGGAATATTCCATGCAAGAGGAGTACAACTCCCTCTTCGAGAACCAGATTTGGGATCTGGTTCCCCTTCCTTCAGGAAGCAAAATTTATAGGTGCAGATGGGTATACAGGACCAAGAGCGCAACAGATGGATAGATTAGCAGATACAAAGCCAGGCTAGTCGCGAAAGGCTTTCAGCATGTGCATGGCAATGACTATGATGAGACATTCACTCATGTAGCAAAGATGGATTCCACACTTTTGGCACTTTCCATTACAGCAGCCAAGGGATGGGAAGTCCATCAGATGGACGTGAAGAATGTCTTTCTTCACGGTGACTCTCTGAGTAGATCTATATGGAGTAGCCCGAGGGATTTTTTCAAGATTCATCTTTTTTCTGTCGACCAAAGAAGTCTCTTTATGGCCTCAAGTAGGATCTGAGGGCATGGTATGCCAATATGGACTCCTACCTATTGTCACAACACTTTTTACATTGTAATTTGGACCCGAATGTTTACATGCTCTGGATAGTTGATTCACTTATACTCCTAGTTCTGTATGTTGATGATTTGTAGATGACTGGTTGATCAACTTCAGCGATTATAGTAGTCAAGAGGACTTTTCATGACATGTTCTTGATGACAGACATGGGTCTGCTACATTTATTCCTTGTACTTGATATCAATCATGATGCATAAGGCATCAAAATGTCTCAGGCCAAGTATGCATGATGTCTCCTTGAGATATTTCACATGACAGATTGCAAGTCTACCCCGACTCCTTTCCTATCAGGAGTCAGACTTGAGGATGGTGGGGACATTCCACTGGTTGACAGCACACTATACAAACAACTCGTGGGGATCTTGTTGTATCTCAAACACTCCAGACAAGACCTCTCCTATGCAGTTGGAGTAGTCTCCAGGTTCATGTAGGAGTTTCATGAGCTACATTGGAAGGTTGCAAAGTGTATCCTTTGATATGTAAAGGGAATAATCACCTTTGGGATTCACTATGCAGAAAACTCTACATTGAACCTCATCAATTTCACTGATTCTAACTGGGTTGGTGATAGCATTGATCGCAAGTCTACATCTGGTTACTCACTTAGTATTGGTTCTATGCCTATCTTTTGGTCAAGTAAGAAGCAGGATGTTATTTCTCTATCTTTAGTCGAGGCAGAGTAAAGAGGGGTAGCTAACATAACCATTTAGGCTATGTGGCTACAACATTTTCTCACTAATTTGGGCATTCAGTTTCATCATTCGATCGTCATCTAGTGTGACAACCAGAGCACTCTGAAGTTTTGTAGAGATCCAGTTCATAGGTAGCAGATGAAGCACATCAAGATCCACATGCACTACATCTGGAATTAGTACACGAGGGGATCATCGACCTGCAATTATGTCCTTTAGAATAACAGACTACAGACATCTTCACCAAGACCTTCATTGAGCATAAATTCCATTCTCTATGCAGTTGTCTTGGAGTGAAGGAAATAATTGCCTAGCAACTGTTGGTTCTTATATTTTTACATGCATTGTACTTTGAGGGGGATTTTCCCATGAGTTTTTCCCTCTTTCCTCTTTTATTTTAGAGTATCTTTTGTATTTGGGTACCTAACATGGCCTCGTTGTCGAGACCCATTCTTTATTTTCACCATAGTGATGTTCAGAGGGGGTGTTGGAGATACTTCACACACACCTAGGATTTATTTTCCCTAAGGTTTTCCCTATGTTTTTTAGTCATTATTCAGTCTCCTATATTTTAGGGAGAATATTTCGGCTCTAGGAGAATATTCTCTTTTGTTCACACTTCATTTTGATCAGTTGAGTGGATTCTATATGCCACATTGGGATTATCACCATGCGACATTGGGATCCTCACCATCTAAGTGCATTGTCCTTGGTATCATCACCAGAATAGCGCATGACTTATGATTCCCTAATCTCCTCCTCATGTCACTCTATTTCAGTTAGTTAACTCAAGACTGAGAGACTAGTTAACTCAGACTAGGTGGCAATTCACTCTCATAACTACCTAAGAGACTAGACTAGGTGGGAGTTTACTCCCATAATTGTTGGTGAGTGTCCATATCACTCTATACCACCAATATGGCGCATTGGATTCTCCTCCAGTGCACATTAGTTTAGTTATATATAGTATATCATGTGTAAATTATCATTCATTTATTTGGTTAATGAGAATTCTTCCATCCCTTCTCTCATGCTTCTCTTTTCTCATATTTTCTCTGTAAATTGTGTATGTCATTTGTTATCTCGATATATTTTGTGTAGGTTCAACATAATTACAAGTATGAGTATAATGGTTTCATTGGCACCCTTATTCAAGACCTATTGGATTCCTCTCTTTACTTCGATTGTCTTTGTACCTATCATTTTTATTTTTATTTTTTTCCATGGACCAGACCCCCTTCTCAACACCCTTATTTGGGACCTATCTCATTGGATTCCCCTTTTAACCCTAATCATCATGGTACCTATATTTTTTCATCATTTTTTTGTGGTCCCTCCCACCCTTCTCGACACCCTTATTTCCTACCTATCCCATTTGATTCCTCTCTTTCCTTCATTTGTCATGATACCCCTCATATGTAAAAAAACATTAGTGTGGACCTTCCTACCCATTTTTTCCTTTGACCAAATGGAAACTTCCCATGCCCAAGAAATAAATACCTTGATTTCCAACAACATCCAAAATAAGTAGGACATCAAGACTCTCAATTCCTCTGTTCATCTCCTCCAGGACTAATGTCCCAACATCCAAGACACTTGAGCAATTGATGGGCTGCTCCATGAACCATACCTCTTATGAACAACCTTTCTATAATGAAGACAGTAACTCTTCCCATTTATAAGGTCATGATTACAACCACCCTCCTCGAGGCCTATTCCTTTCCAAAATTGAGGTGAACAAATTTGATGGCTCAAATCCCACAGGTTGGGTCACTCAAATGGAACATTATTTATTTTTGCATGGGATTACTTATGAGTTATCCAAACTTCGTTACGGTATCCTCCAGCTAGATCTGGAACATCGACAATGGTGGAAATGGCGTAGAAAGGTACGCCAAGGTTATGTTGCTTAGACATAGTTTTTTTCAGAGATTTATGAATGCTTTGACTCTGACACCCACCATTTAGGTCATTTGACCAAGTTGAAATATTCTAGGACAGTGGAAGACTTTATCGCAGCCTTTGAGAACTTATCTTTCAAAATGGAGGGCACGTCAAATGCCTTGTTCCGAGAATGCTTTATCAATGGCATAAAAGATCAAATTTGTTCCCACATCCTAATGGCATGCCCCCAAACTTGGTTGTAAGTTACTCAACAATATAAGGTAGAACAACAGATTGTCTCCTCCCAGACCAAAAAACTCTCCTTTATTCCTCTCCCTAAACCCAGTAATCGCTCCCCTCCTGCAACTCCCCACAAGATCCAGAAATCAACCCGGGTAGAAATGGTTGAACACCAATTCAAGGTTATTTGTTACAATTATGATGACAAATATTTTTTGGGGCACAAGTGTAAGGAATGGAAGCTTTTTATGGCGATGTATGAGGATTTTTTTTAAGAGGAGACAGATGTTTCCCCTACAGATGAGCTACCACCACCAACTAAATTGACTGCAGCCTCTGATCCACCAAAAACTGAACTAATGATTTCGCTAAATTCTCTCACTAGCTTCTCTACTCCCCAAACCCTCAAGTTAATTGGTTACATTAAGAATCAGAAATTCGTCATCTTCATTGATAGTGGCAGCACCCATAATTTTATTCATCATTGCATTGCCCAAGAAATCAATTGCTATATTCATGCAGACAATAATTTTCAAATTATGATTGCCAATGGAGGTTCCATGAAATGTGGGGGGCATTATGAAAATGTGAGGCTCCAAATTGGTCTGTATCACCTAAAATATCATATGTTTGTTATTGACATGGGCGGTTGTGACATTGTGCTCGATGTGGAATGGTTACTCACTATTGGACCGATTCTCATGGATTTTAAGGAATTAACCATGCAATTCCAATAGGATGGACAACGGTATAAGTTCCAATGCATCATAGCAGGCTCCCCTGAGATCATTAGTTCCCATTGAACAGAAAAGTGGCTCAAAAAAGGTCATTCTGGAATTATCTCCCAACTCCACTCCATTCAATTCATTGAGACATATTATGTGCATTCTGACCTCTAATTTATAATCTCTCAATACAAAGTTGTTTTTACCACTCCCCAAGTACTTCCCCCTTCCCATGGCATCCATGATCATTCCATTCCTCTCATACTGGAAATTCTTCCTCCCAATTTTTTTCCTTATCATCATCCCTTTTCCTGGAAGAATGAAATTGAGAAAATTGTTCAATATTTGCTTGAAGCAAGTGTTATCCATCCTAGTACCAACCCTTATTCTTCTCCTGTGGTCATGGTACTCAAGAACGAAGAAACTTGGTGCATGTGTCCTGATTTTTGCACCCTCAAAAAACTCACAATCAAAGAAAAAAATCTCATTCCTGCCATTGATGACTTGTTGGATGAATTGAGTGGTGCTCAATACTTCACCAAACTTGATCTTTGTTCTGGCTACCACCAGATCCGTATGAAAGAGGAAGACATTCCCAAGTCTTCATTTATAACTCATGAGGGTCACTATGAGTTATTGAAAATTCCCTTTGGCTTGTCTAATGCTCCCTCCACTTTCCAAAGTCTCGTGAATCATGTCTTCCATCCTTTTCTTCTTCATTTTTTCTTAGTTTTATTTGATGATATTATCATATATACAAAAACTTGGATAGCCCATCTCACCCATGTGGATCAAATTCTCCATATACTCTCTTAGCACCAAATTTTCCTCAAACAATCTAAATGTGCCTTTGGAACCTTGGAAGTGGAGTACCTGGGTCATATTGTTGGGAAGGTGTTGACGGGCATAAATGACACACCGTCAACTGGAAGGTTAGATCCGGACCGAGGTTGTCTAATTAACCCAAGTGGTTTAGTATAATCTGACCCGACGGGTTTAATGGCTCCGTTAGCCAACTAAAGTCCTAAAAATAGTAAAAGAAATAAACTAATCTAAAGCTATGATTCTAACAAATGATATATTACTTACTAATGTTAATTAAAAAAAAACGTGAATGTACAAATTATTATAAACAATCTATATACAGTTTACAAGGTTTACTTGAAATCTTGCGAAAACGAATGTTCATAATAATGTTTCAAAATAAGATAAAGAACAAAAATCTTTTTGTTTTTTTTAATGTTTAAAGATTTTAAACTAATAAATACTAAGAAAATAAAATGGAAACAATGACACAGAAACAGTCAAAGATAATTAATGCAATCATCGTCTCATTCATATATAAACAAATATGAATAAAAGAAAGCAATGCACCTACTAACCTCTCACTGATCAACTAAATTCATCTATTTGTATTTGTATGAGCTCCTCTTAACCTGTGTCAAGTGTAAACCTATGACAAAAGAAAGCATAATACTTCCTGAAGAAATTCAAGGAAGTGTTTCATATTCTGGAGCGAGTTTATAACGACAGAAAGACAAATAATTATATATCTTGTGACCTTGAAATGTCCAATAATTGAAAAGAAAGAAATTCCAATTCTCGGGAATGGTGTTAGCAGCTATCTAGCATCATATGTAAACTCAAAATACTTGAATATATGATCAGTCACAGATATAAACTAAACCAAAATATAATGAACAACATAAAGAAAAGAATGATATAAAATATTATGCGTAGAACTGACTAAAGCTAATTTGACACGGATAACATTTCACATCAAGAAATTACATGAGAAGACAATGAAAAAACATTGCAATGTCTACACACAACGAAATCCAAACAGTAAACTTATTTTTCATATAGTTTCAAACAAAATATGTTCATCATATGGTCCAGGAAGAACTTTTGGGATAATAAACTCTTAAAGATTGAAAAAATTGATATATAAATGATAGCAATTAACCATGTATTGATAAAATAGACTAAAGCTAATTTAAATCAATGCATAATCAATTATTCAAAGAATATGAAGATATTATAATGAAAATAAAATCGTTTTACTCACAGGACAAAAGTCATTAAGCAACCTAGAATTTCATATTCTTCTTTGAAAATACTTGTCCATTCTCCCAAAGATTCCAACCATTCGTTACTCCATTTGATAAGAAAAAAAGTTTACAAAAAAAATAATATACAAAAGAGAAAGGGTCAAAATCCTCCTCTCCATTTCTTCGATCTCTGGTTCTGAACTTTCTCATATATTTATACAATGAATGAACAGTCTAGGCATCACTAATAATTTCCGCCGCCTGAAATTTTCCTCGTAAAGAGACACAAATATATCTCAAATCGTGCATGTTTTTTGGATCATTCCCACCTATAAGCTAAATGGGTCCATTCTGGAGATGGGTTTTCAACCGTTTCTTGAAATTCCTTACGGTTTGGCTGAAACAAGTCCCACAAACTCGTATGTTTGTTATTGAACGCATTTCCAAATCTCATCTGTTGTTGTTCATAATTTATTTGTAGCAATCCAATATTATTTTTGGATAAATTATCTTGAACGTATTTAGATAATAAAATCAAGCCATGATCAGATCTGTACCAAATAATTGATAATAGAAACTTGTGAAACAAAAAGAAACCTAAATTAATAACCTAAAAATTGTGAATAAAACAAAATCTAGAACAATAAAATCAAAAATGAATTTAAACTAACTATAAGTTCTAAACGAACATTGTTTATATTTTCATTTCAAATATGATCTTAAAATTCTAGAAGCTTCAAGTTGATGGAGAGGAGAAAAATATTAATTTTGGATTTTCACAAAATCCAACAAATGATAGATAATTATTTTTATTATTATTTTATTTTTATTTTGAAATGAGATGTAAATTAACAAAATAATTTAATTAATTAAACCTAGCAAATGATTTTGTGAAAATGATTGTTAATTATCAAAAGACGAAAACATAATCATAATTTAAAAGAAAGTAAAAGTTGATAAAAAATAAGGTTTTTGTTTAAATTAAGATTTCTATGTTCGTCTCTCCCTTATTCAAATTTGATCAAATGTGAACAAATGTCATAGAAAAGATGTGTCGTAATAAAAACTCCCAAATTATGAAGCTCGTCCATCAACATTAAAACTCTGTAGAAAGAAAAACGAAATGACATTTAAATTTCATGAAATTCAAAACAAACAAAAGAAAAAAATATAAAATCAAGCCAACCTCTAAACAAAGCAAACCAATACCAATCCACTCAAGTCAAAGGTGTTAACGCTCTGTAATTTACCCAAGGCTGCAGAGGCAGTCACAGAGGTAACCTCGAACCACTTTTGAGTCTTGGATCTAGCCCTCCAAGACTCAGAGACGGATCTCTCTGTGTGATATAGATTTGTTTGAATAGATATTAGGCTAGTTAATGGGTTCAGAGTTTGGATTTTTTTTATTGGTAAGAGCAGAGAAAAAGGAACCATGGGCAATGGAGTCGCAATCTGAAGCTCAATCAAAAACAAGTTCTACAGACAGCATTACAGGGCAAGGTAGGTACTCTTGGTGGATTCTTTGAATTTGATTTTGTATTTAGAGGAGTAAGATGAGAGGACCAGGCAATGACAGGGCAATCAAGAATCTTGAAATTAACCTTTGAGGAGAAAACATCGATAATTATGTCAAATCCAGAAACAGAGTGTATGTCTCAACAAATTCTATTCTTCGAACTTCTTTGCATAACTGAGAGTATGAATAACTTAATAAACACAAAGGAAACAAATTACAGTGAATGAGGAAAACATCACCACCAAAAATGACACATGAATCCTATAGCTGCTGAGATTGTATCATTGAAATGATGGAAATACAGAAAGCTCAGTGAGTTGCTTTACAAAAACTGCATCCTGGTTCCCTGACTGATCAACCCTTACATTAAAAATTATCTCTGAATACATAGGGGAGATCCCCCAACAAGTTTCGAGAGTCGATTTTAACTGCCTCGGCCAAAAACAGCCACAAATCCCACAAAATCTAGAACTGTCTGCAATGAAAGATGGACCGGTTTTCTGCGAAAAAGGGGTCCGAACAGACGTGTATTTCTATTCAACGGTGACACCTGGGAAAAAACTGAAGGAGGTTATTGGATATGGACATGTTCTGGACAAAACCCTCCTTCGGTTTCACCAAAGTCATCTCCATCTGGCCGTAACAGCTCCCGCAAAATCAAGACTGTAATGGAAAAGCGAAAATCTGGAAAAAAGGACCTCGAAGATGGCCTTGATTCTCCCTGCTCGTGGAACCTGTGAAAAAACTGAGAGGTTTTTGTTCTTCATCCCGTTACGGAGAAAAACCTCTCTTGGTTTTTAAAATTCATTTTCATTTTCCCAGAATCTCCTCCGGAAAAAGATGTGTTGAACAGGCAAAAAATGGTGAAAAAATGACAAAGGCAGTTTTTTTTCCGGGACGGGTGGTATTTCAGACCC
>ML798120.1:483706-505705 GCA_009831015.1 Picea engelmannii
GGTGTTGCCCTACCTCAAGGGTTTTCTCTATATTCTTGTGTTCATGTTATGGTGAATGGTTTGGTTTATTATTGGTTATTTATGAATTATATTTGCATATCTGTTATAGGTTTTTAACAAGTGGTATCAGAGCACTTTCCTTGCCAGACATTGTGGGCAAATATTTTTTATTTTTGCAGATTGTTTTTTTTGGAGAAGAAAAAAGATGACCGCGACATTCCATAAATTTGTGGTATATTTATGTGCAAAATTTGTATAAAAAGGTTGTATATATGATTTTCTCTCATAAAAACAACCAAGTTGAAAAACAAAATAATATGAAACAGAGTCCGGGAAGTCAAGATATTGAAGTTTTAAAATCTGCAATTTTTCAGGGTTTTTTCCGCGGACGGAGGCATGATTTTTGTTTATTTATGTAGCAGCTGGATGCCGAATTTTCCCAAAAAAAATACATATATGTATTCCTCTCACAATTTCACCCAATTTCAAAAAAACAATCAGCCGAAACGGAGTCTGGGAAGTGAAGTTATGAGCATTTTAAATTCAGCAGTTTTTTAGGGTTTTTCCAGAAAAAGCCATGATTTTTTGTCGTAACTTATTGTTCTATTTTTTGGGTTTGTTCATGACGGATGCGGGATCAAAATTTTCATAGGGTGCTCATATGTTTATTTCCTCTCAAATCCTCAAAGAAATTCTACAAATTATTGAAGCATTCAAATCCCAATTGTATGGCACATTGGATGCTAGATTGCATGACCTTGCAGATGGTCTCAATGATAGTTTTCGTAGTATTCAAGATTCATTGGATAGCATGCAGGAGATATTTCTTATGGCGGACATCAGGGATGAATATAATCAAGAAATATATGTTTGGTATGATTTTGAGGCCGATTGTGATGATTTGTATATGGATAGTTGTCATTCCTGGGATGACAACCACTTTCATATTTTATTTGATGACCTATTCCACCTTTTGTAGAGAGCATCAATGTGACAAATCGAGAGCCAATGATTATTACCAGTGTCCATCCTGCATATTCTACAATGCCATTATTCCTTCCAGATTCTTCTATGACCCTTTTCCACTATGTGGGTGGATCTTCTTATTTGGATCCACATGACAGGTGTCAGGCTTTGGAGCATCATTTTGAGTTGGTTATTGGGTTCCAAAATCTTCCACGAGGAGTTCACATGAGCACTTGGACATGGGACCCAGGCTTACAATGGTGGTTGGACTACTTCAACATGGTGGTTTTCCTTTCTACATGGGACCTTGGTTCTCGAGTCTTCTTCAGCATTATGGTTCACAATTATCCATGGGACCCTGGTATATGGTTGTACATCAAGCATTGAGGACAACGCTTTCATAAGGGGGATGGAATGTTAGGTAGCTAGAGAGGTAGTAGTGGGGGACCAGAGGGCCCATAGTGATAATAGTGGAGGTCATTCAATGTAAGGTGGACTAGGTCCACTATATTATTAAATAAGGCTCACTACGATAGTTAGATATAATAAATGGATAGTTAGATATAATAAATGTAAGAGGACTTCTTAGAAGGTTCTACTTCTAGAATATTCCTCCTCTAGAATGTTCTCAGGTGATGGTAGAATTATATAAAGAGGTTCAATATATGTAATGGGACATGAAGAGAATTATTGTATTTGGAGTGGTAGCTCAATAGGAGGGTTCCCCCTCGAAGAGGCAAGTGAACAGGATAGGATCGCTTCCATAATATGATCCATTGTATAGTGTTTCCCTACCTCAAGGGTTTTCTCTATATTCTTGTGTTCATGTTATGGTGAATGGTTTGGTTTTATCTTGGTTATTTCTAAAGTATATTTGTAGATCTGGTATAGGTTCTTAACAAGTGTTGAGTCATCTACATTTTTTTGTTCTACTGGTATTTTCCACGGTATTTATAGTTTCTTATTATCATAATAGATATGGCACCTAACAAGTGGTATCAAATCACTTTCCTTTCTGGAAATTGTGTAAATTTTTTTCAGGGTAGAGACGTGTACTGCAAACGTCTTTAAATCATAGAGATTTGTCGTTCAGTGGGTAAAACTGTGGTGGGGAAGAATAAATGCAAGAAATATAGATGGTTTCATGGGGTTAATTAGAAATAATGATTTTACCTTTTTGGAAACCTTTGTAACCCCTGTTGATACCCTTCGAGTAGTACCATATCAGATAGAATCTATACATGGACATCACTCCCATGTATTGGCAGGTATACCAAGAGTCCCTTAGGTCCCTTGAAACCATCTCTAGATCAGTCAATCAACCCCATGAATTCTATAGTAACACCAAGAATAGCACTCAGGAATAAATTATCTAGTACCTAGGTAATCGGGTAGTACAGTTAAGGGTACGGTCGAGCCTCCTTAGTTGGTGCCCTGAGATATTGGTCCAAGTACTGTTGGAGATACTTCACACAGACCTAGGATTTATTTTTCCTAATGTTTTACCTATTTTTATTAGTCATTATTCTCTCTCCTATAGTTTATGGAGAATATTCCTCTAGTATAATGTTCTCTTCAGTTCACACTTCAGTTTGATCAGTTGAGTGGAGTCTAGATGTCACATTGGGATTATCACCATGCATCATTTGGATCATCGCCAACTAATTTGAATTTTCCTTGGGATCATCACCAGACTATCGCATTACTTATGATTCCCTGATCTCCTCCTCACTTCACTATGTTTTAATCACTTAACTAAAGACTGAGAGACTAGTTAACTCATACTAGGTGGCAGTTCACTCCCGTAACTACCTGAGAGACTAGACTAGGTGGCAGTTTACTCCCGTAACTTTTTGTGTGTGTCCAGATCACTCTAGAAAACCACTATGGCGCATTGGATTCTCCTCCAATTTGAATTAGTTTATTTATACAAATTATATCATGTGTAAATTATCATTGATTCATTTGGTTAATCAGAATTCTTCCATTCTTTCTCTCCTACTTCTCTTTTCTCATATTTTCTCTGTAAATTGTGTATTTCATTTTCTAGCTATATCTATTTTGTGTAGGTTCAACAAATTTACATGGTATCATAGCCAATGGACTGCTAGGGAAAAGACGCACCAAATTATTTTTGCAGGTACCGAAGATTGAAGACAACAAAAAAATGGAATTTCCAAAAGTATCAATTCTTACATTGTACAATTTATTTTCATGGAAGGAGAATATGATAATTCATCTTTGAGCCAGAGGATTATATCGGTTAACCATGAACACAGAAACTAAACCAACATCATCCATAGAAATATACAAGTATCCAAATCAAATGGATGAATTGTTTGGAACAGTTTGCAGTCTCATTTCTCCTAAACTCCTCTTTTAGATATCCTCTTGTAAAACCCCCAATGAATATTGGACCACCATGGAAAGGATTTTTGGAAAACATGAAGAGATGAGGGGACACATGATAGAGGTGGAATTTCTCACTTTGGATTCAAAAAGCTTCAACAATCTCCAATATTTCTTTACCAAATATAAGGATTTGTTGTCGCAACTCAAGGCTTGTGGGGTTGATAAATCTAAGGAGGAGAAACAAATAGTTCTTAACATTATCTCCAAAATTGGTCCAGAATACTCAATGTTTGTATCTACATTTCATTCATTTAGGCTCGCCTCTGGAGCCACCTGGACAATTCCCTCTCTTGAGGCCTTTATCGAGTCTATGACATGAGAGAAGAACAAGCTCATCAATATGAGAAAACTTAAAGGCCCAAAGGTGCATGCACTTACCATGCAAGATGGTAGCATTCATCAATATCAAAAATCTAAAGACAAAGACAAAAGGAAAGCACGTGCACATCCAAAGAAGGAAGGGTACTCAAAACCCTTCAATGATGCCTTTGGATCCAAAGGTGGAAAGGGAACAAAAGGGGAGAAATGCACTTACTTCCATAAAGGATTCCATCCAAAATCCGCATGTATGCAGAAAAAGATAGATCTAATGGCCGAAATAATTTAGCAAAACAACCATGGAGATCGCATCCCTAAGGGTGCTAAGAAGAATAAGCCATAAGATCATAATCCCAAGAAAGTCAATTCTAGCCATGCTTTGATTGCCATCAACTCCTCTCTCGATGCTTGGATCATAGATTCAAGTGCATTACACCACATGGATTATGTTAGTCTCTGATTTTGTCTTGGTTTAGTGAGAAACCCTTGTCATAAACCTTCCTTACCCATTCCTCATTTCCATTTTCAGTTGTTTTCTATTTTTAGATTTTGGTATTTCGTGGTTTGCATTATAATCTTTGATGATTTATTTAAGTTTGATTTTGAAAAACATTGTTTAAATTTGAAGTGTCTCCTTTTATGTCGTTGGAATTTTAAAATTTCAAGTTGTCAAACATGCTATGGGAATACGCCTATTCAGGTAGCGCCAAATAATCATGGCATAACTTGCACCTGCCATCCCGATTTAGTTATGATGACATGATTCATGAATTGTGAGTTCGTGTGCTCCCACGAAATCTTAGCAATCATTTCCAAATCCAACAGTTTCAGAATATAATTTCTATGCACACGTGCAGGGTTCATTTCAAAATCACCTATTGTTTGATAATCATTATATGTTACCTGTTCATGTTTTCTTAATTCAGCCTTGCAGGGGAAAATGTAGGTATCCATTCAAAGCAATAAAATACACTAACAATTGTAGGTAGTGAATTTGGAACCCGAGGAGGACGGTTGCAGAATTGAGTTTAATGGCGCCAAAGAGGAGCGGACAAGTCGCCAAAATAGAACCAGAAGGTGCCGAACTTCTTGAAGCCTATCCTTAGATGACCCAAATATTCAAAGACGCTAGATGGTTTGAGTTCCTCACCACATTTCAAGGTTATGATGAGCAGGTTTCCATGGAATTCGCTCTAAACTTCGATGGTCATGAAGTCGAAATCGGTAAGATGTTGATGCTAGTGACAGAGAAGACTATATCAAAGGCTTGCAAGCTCGTGGTTGGAGTGGAAATATGGTGGAAGAAGGAGCACATGGTTAGTAAATTTGTAAATCAATTCCTCCTTCCAGATAAGCAAAATCCAGATTGGAGAAGGGGAATACCTCGCAGTTGGGTTCGACCTGAATGGAACACTGCTCTGGTGGTGATTCACAGATACATCACCTACAAAGGAAGGTTTCCATTGGTCTACATCTACCATATTAGAATACCGATGCATCTAAACGGTGACTACCCTTTAAATCTTCCTTATTTCCTGCTTAAAAGTTTGACAAAAATGTCCAAGAAAGTGCAATCGATTTCCACTAATGCTAAAGGCAGTTTGTTCCATCAAGTCATGATTAAAACCCTAGTCATGTATGCCCTGAACGAATTACAGAAGCCTTGGAATTGTCTCACGCAATCCTTAAAACCTATCACTCAATCCAATAAGCAGAAAAAGGGCAGAGGAAGGAAAACTATTAAACAGCGTCGAGATATTTCTGATGAAAACCATGTGAAAGATGAATCTTTTGATATCAAGGTAACTATGAAGAGCAAAAGTAAGAGACCTATATGGGAGCCCGAAATTGAAATGCTTCCTGTGGAAGATGTTAAAGGAGAGACAAAGTCAGATAATGATCTCGTTGTTCAAACTACATTCAAGTCTGAAATGCCATCGACCAGCAAAAGGAGCGTTGCAATCAAAGGAAAAAAGGATAAAGGTGTGTGTGTATCACAGAAACCTCAGAGAAATTTGACCAGGGTTACTAATAAGTATAGGCTGAAGTCAAAGGCAATGTTCAATCCATCAATCAAAGAAGAAAACACCATAATCATAGAAGATGATTATGAGGATGTTGAAACAAGCACCAGGAAAAGAGCAAAAAAGACCCCATTTCCCAAGAAATCTGTCAGCAAAGGAAAGGGAATACTTACACCACCTACAGGCCCTGTAACGAGAGCTTCAACTAGATTAGCAAAAGCTAAAGAGATGGCTAAAGGCATCAGTGAATTCCCTGAATAAAAATAGGATTGCTTGGAAGACTCGGATTACTTACCAGATGTACCTGGAGCTTTAGATTCATCAAGTTTTGAAGAAGAACATAGCTCAGAATTAATCTCAAAATACCAGGTTAAAACCAAGGAACCTAGTGTTACCTTAAATCTGAATGAAACTGCACCTTCTGAAGATTGTTCAGGATTCAGGGTTGAGATAAGAACTGATAAGGAAAAGATTAAGGAATTTCATAAAACAATAAAACAATTAAAGAAGGAAAAGGTGCAGATAGAACAGTGGAATGCTCGCCAGCAAGAAAGGATTCAAAATCTTAAAAAGAAGAAGAAGGAGCAAAGAGAATTTCTTAAGGAACTCAGGGAAATTAATTTCAGACTTTACTGGCACAATGTTGTGTTAACAATGAAGCTCAAGCAGAAAAACGCCAAAGCCACTGCTGCAATTTTATCCTAAAGGTAACATGAAGATTTGTTACAATTTTGTTTAAAGGTTCTCCACGAGATATGGCAAAGATTATTCGTTTTGATTAGGGAGATGCTAAGACTTCAATCTGTTTTATAGAGTCAAACAAAATCCCTATTTTGTAGAGTCAAATGTAATGCTGGCAATGTTTGTTATATCAAGTTGTTGAGCTGTGGACTATTTTGGGGGGTAGAATCTCATTTTGAGTGGATTACTTTAGGATTTGGATACTTTTTTATTCTAGTCATTTAAAGCTATTCTAGATAATAGGATCTGGAAGTTTTATAGATAGTTTAAATAGACAGAATACAGACCATGTGGAGGTCGAAAAATTGGAGATCTAGAGAAACTTTTTGTGGAGCTTATTGTAAAAGGCATTTATGTTCAATTGACACTTAATAGCAAAGGCATATGGATGGTTAGACCTTCTTTTTTCTACTCTATTATTTCAATCTTCATTCTTGAATTTATTATTCAAATTGCAATGCTTTAGGTTCTTGAATGTTAATTTATATAGTGAAAATTTTGTTGTAGAGATAATTTTCAAGTAATGATTTCAAGCTGATACTCCTATTTCTTTATAATATATTGAGAATAAACTTTTGTGAAGTTGACAAATTGAAGACTTCACTTTCCTTTTTCTTGAATTGGTTTACTCCATCTATGTACCTACCTATTATTCAGCCAATGGGATATGCAATGTTTTAATCTTGATTTTCATGCCATGTTGTAAACTTGACCCAGTTTTCAACCATTATACAAAAACCAAATCATAAAACCCTCAAAAACATTTTGCAATAAAATCTATGATGCCCTAGCTTTCCCTTACCAGTCAAGTGCAACTTTAGGGACTAACAGATTCCAAAAAATAATTATATTCTTCATTGGATGCATGCAAATGTCCTCTTATTCTGATGGGGACAACTCTCCATTCGAGGTCACCGGCAAAGGAAGAATTGAACTCACAAACGGAAGCTTCAAGAATGTGCTACAAGTTCCCAAACTTTTCATCAATCTTCTCTGTGTGTATCTGATGAAAAACTATGGCACTGGAAAGAGAGTCATATTCACACCTGATGCAATGGATATCTATGACAAGCAAACCAATTACAGGGTTTCTATCGGTGAGGTAAATCATCAATCTAGACTCTACCCATGTTGATGAAAGAAGTAGGATATGGAACGAAATCTTAGGGAATTTAAATTTTAGATATATGCAACAGCTTAGAAAGAATGGAATGGTTGATGGTCTACCTAACATCCACTTCTCCAAAGGAATTTTTGAAGGATGTGTTCTTGGAAAACACCCTCAAGAGAAATTCAACAAAGGAAAGACTAAGAAGGCTTCCTTTCCTTTATATCTGATCCATAGTGACCTCATTGTCCCTTTTCTGCATCCATCAATCAGTAAATCAAGGTAATTTCTCATTTTTGTTGATGATTTCTCACGCTTCACATGGATTTTCTTTCTTGGGAAAAAATCAGAGGTATTTCAACACCTCAAATATTTCAAATCCCTTGTTGAGATACAGTCAGGAAATAAAATCAAATTCCTCTGAACGAATGATAGGGGAGAGTATGTCAACCATGATATATAAAATATTTTTCATGAGATAGGGATTCAGTTGCAACGCATGGTTCCCTATACTCCATAGCAAAACCGAGTCGTTGAGATGAAAAATAGATCTCTAAAAGAGATGGCATCGTGCTTGCCACATGCAAAGTCACTTCCAAAGAGATTATGGGTTGAAGAACTTAATTGCACAACCTACATCCAAAAATTACCTCCCCATAGATATGTCAAGGATAAGACCCCCTATGAGGCTTGGAGCAGCCTCAAACCAGAAGTGACCCACTTCTGTATTTTCGGTTCACGTGCATGGGCCAGGATTCCCTCTTAGAAAAGGAAGGCACTTGATCAACAGAACACAGAGTGTATCTTTATTGTATACCTCGACGGTGTGAAGGGATACAAACTCATTGATATTTCCTCAGACCAGCTCATCATTAAGTGAATTGTCCAATTCAAGGAAAGTATCTCACATGTACCTCATCAATCGCATGCATACACTTTTGTTCTTCCACCTATCAAAGATGATGAGCATGCACATGTCGACTCTTCTTCAGATGAGAGTTTTTATTCATAGGATTCATATGATCCAAACACAAAGTCAGTACAATTAGATGTAGAGTCATTTCATGAAGATGTAGATCTAGAGCTAGAGCAGAGGCCCAAGTGGGCCAATACTACTCTTCAGGATGCAGTAGATCTTGTTGGGGATCCAGCTGATACTAGGAGGACTCGATATTATTTCGAGGAGACTACTATTGCACTCAATTCCACTGAACCGATGCCACCCATGCATCTTTTCTTGGTTTAGTCTTCATATCCACGGTCCTATGGTGAGGCTGTTGGAAATCCATTTTGGGAATATTCCATGCAGGAGGAGTACAACTCCCTCTTCAAGAACCAGATTTGGGATCTGGTTCCCCTTCCTTCAGGAAGGAAAATTTCTAGGTGCATATGGGTATACAGGACCAAGAGCACAACAGATGGATAGATTAGCAGATACAAAGCCAGGCTAGTCGCCAAAGGCTTTCAGCATGTGCATGGCATTGACTATGATGAGACATTCACTCATGTAGCAAAGATGGATTCCACACTTTTGGCACTTTCCATTGCAGCAGCCAAGGGATGGGAAGTCCATAAGATGGATGTGAAGAATGCCTTTCTTCACGGTGATCTCTCTGAGTAGATCTATATGGAGTATCCCCAGGGATTTTTTCAAGATTTATCTTTGTTCTGTCGACCGAAGAAGTCTCTTTATGGCCTCAAGTAGGATCTGAGGGAATGGTATGCCAATATGGACTCCTACCTATTGTCACAACACTTTTTACATTGTAAGTCGGACCTGAATGTTTACATGTTTTGGATAGTTGATTCACTTCTACTCCTAGTTCTGTATGTTGATGATTTGTTGATGACTGGTTGATCAACTTCAGTGATTGTAGTAGTCAAGAGGAATTTTCATGACATGTTCTTGATGACAAACATGGGTCTTCTACATTTATTCCTTGTACTTGATATCAGTCATGATGCATCAAGCATCAAAATGTCTCAGGCCAAGTATGCACGATGTCTCCTTGAGATATTTCACATGACAGATTGCAAGTCTACCCCGACTCCTTTCCTATCAGGAGTCAGACTTGAGGATGGTGGGGACATTCCACTGGTTGACAGCACACTGTACAAACAACTAGTGGGGATCTTGTTGTATCTCAAACACTCCAGACAATACCTCTCCTATGCAGTTGGAGTAGTCTCCAGGTTCATGTAGGAGTCACATGAGCTACATTGGAAGGTTGCAAAGTGTATCCTTCAATATGTAAAGGGAATAATCACCTTTGGGGTTCACTATGCAGAAAACTCTACATTGAACCTCATCAATTTCACTAATTCTAACTGGGTTGGCGATAGCATTGATCACAAGTCCACATCTGGTTACTCACTTAATATTGGTTCTACGCCTATCTTTTGGTCAAGTAAGAAGCAGGATGTTATTTCTCTATCTTTAGTCGAGACAGAGTAAAGAGGGGTAGCTAACATAACCATTTAGGCTATGTGGCTACAACATTTTCTCACTAATTTGGGCATTCAGTTTCATCATTCGATCGTCATCTAGTGTGACAACCAGAGCACTTTGAAGTTCTGTAGAGATCCAGTTCAGAGGCAGCAGATGAAGCACATCAAGATCCACATGCACTACATCTGGAATTAGTACACGAGGGGATCATCGACCTGCAATTATGTCCTTTAGCATAATAGACTACAGACATCTTCACCAAGACCTTCACTGAGCATAAATTCCATTCTCTATGCAGTTGTCTTGGAGTGAAGGAAACAATTGCCTAGCAACTGTTGGTTATTATATTTTTACATACATTGTACTTTGAGGGGGGTTTTCCCATGAGGTTTTCCCTCTTTCCTCTTTTATTTTAGAGCATCTTTTGTATTTGGGTACCTAACATGGCCTCGTTGTCGAGACCCATTCTTTATTTTCACCATAGTGATGTTCAGAGGGGGTGTTGGAGATACTTCACACACACCTAGGATTTATTTTTCATAAGGTTTTCCCTATGTTTATTAGTCATTATTCAGTCTCCTATATTTTAGGGAGAATATTCCGGCTCAAGGAGAATATTCTCTTTTGTTCACACTTCATTTTGATCAGTTGAGTGGATTCTATATGCCACATTGGGATTATCACCATGCGACATTGGGATCATCACCATCTAATTGAATTGTCCTTGGTAGCATCACCAGACTATCACATGACTTATGATTCCCTGATCTCCTCCTCACTTCACTCTATTTCAGTTAGTTAACTCAAGACTGAGAGACTAGTTAACTCAGACTAGGTGGCAATTCACTCTCATAACTACCTAAGAGACTAGACTAGGTGGGAGTTTACTCCCATAGTTGTTGGTGAGTGTCCATATCACTCTATACCACCAATATGGTTTATTGGATTCTCCTCCAGTGAAAATTAGTTTAGTTATATATAGTAGATAATGTGTAAATTATCATTCATTTATTTGGTTAATGAGAATTCTTCCATCCCTTCTCTCATGCTTCTCTTTTGTCATATTTTCTCTGTAAATTGTGTATGTCATTTGCTATCTCGATCTATTTTGTGCAGGTTCAACATAATTACAAGTACGAGTATAATGGTCTCATTGGCACCCTTATTCAAGACCTATTGGATTCCTCTCTTTGCTTCGATTGTCTTTGTACCTATCATTTTTATTTTATTTTTTTCCATGGACCAGACCCCCTTCTCAGCACCCTTATTTGGGACCTATCTCATTGGATTCCCCTTTTAACCCTAATCATCATGGTACCTATATTTTTTCATCATTTTTTTTTGGTCCCTCCCACCCTTCTCGGCACCCTTATTTCCTACATATCCCATTTGATTCCTCTCTTTCCTTCATTTGTCATGATACCCCTCATATGTAAAAAAACATTAGTGTGGAACTTCCTACCCATTTTTTCCTTTGACCAAATGGAAACTTACCATGCCCAAGAAATAAATACCTTGATTTCCAACAACATCCAAAATAAGTAGGACATCAAGACTCTCAATTCCTTTGTTCATCTCCTCCAGGACTAATGTCCCAACATCCAAGACACTCGAGCAATTGATGGGCTGCTCCATGAACCATACCTCTTATGAACAACCTTTCTATAATGAAGACACTAACTCTTCCCATTTATAAGGTCATGATTACAACCACCCTCCTCGAGGCCTATTCCTTTCCATAATTGAGGTGAACAAATTTGATGGCTCAAATCCCACAAGTTGGGTCACTCAAATGGAACATTATTTATTTTTGCATGGGATTACTTATGAGTTATCCAAACTTCGTTACGGTATCCTCTAGCTAGATATGTAACATCGACAATGGTGGAAATGGCGTAGAAAGGTACGCCAAGGTTATGTTTCTTAGACATAGTTTTTTTCATAGATTTATGAATGCTTTGACTCTGACACCCACCATTTAGGTCATTTGACCAAGTTGAAATAGTCTAGGATAGTGGAAGACTTTATCGTAGCCTTTGAGAACTTATCTTTCAAAATGGAGGGCACGTCAGATGCCTTGTTCCGAGAATGCTTTATCAATGGCATAAAAGATCAAATTTGTTCCCACATCCTAATGGCATGCCCCCAAACTTGGTTGTAAGTTACTCAACAATATAAGGAAGAACAACAGATTGTCTCCTCCCAGACCAAAAACCTCTCCTTTATTCCTCTCCCTAAACCCAGTAATCACTCCCCTCCTGCAACTCCCCTCAAGATCCAGAAATCAACCTGGGTAGAAATGGTTGAACGCCAATTCAAGGTTATTTGTTACAATTATGATGACAAATATTTTTTGGGGCACAAGTGTAAGGAATGGAAGCTTTTTATGGCGATGTATGAGGATTTGTTTTAAGAGGAGGTAGATGTTTCCCCTACAGACGAGCTACCACCACCAACTAAATTGACTACACCCTCTGATCCACCAAAAATTGAACTAATGATTTCGCTAAATTCTCTCACTAGATTCTCTGCTCCCCAAACCCTCAAGTTAATTGGTTACATTAAGAATCAAAAATTCATCATCTTCATTGACAGTGGCAGTACCCATAATTTTATTCAACACTGCATTGCCCAAGAAATCAATTGCTATATTCATGCAGACAATAATTTTCAAATCATGATTGCCAATGGAGGTTCCATGAAATGTGGGGGGCATTATGAAAATGTGAGGCTCCAAATTGGTTTGTATCACCTAAAATATCATATGTTTGTTATTGACATGGGCGGTTGTGACATTGTGCTCGATGCAGAATGGTTACTCACTATTGGACCGATTCTCATGGATTTTAAGGAATTAACCATGCAATTCCAATAGGAGGGACAACGGTATAAGTTCCAATGCATCATAGCAGGCTCCCCTGAGATCATTAGTTCCCATTGAACAAAAAAGTGGCTCAAAAAAGGTCATTCTGGAATTATCTCCCAACTCCACTCCATTCAAGTCGTTGAGACATATTATGTGCATTCTGACCTCTAATTTATAATCTCTCGATACAAAGTTGTTTTTACCACTCCCCAAGTACTTCCCCCTTCCCATGGCATCCATGATCATTCCATTCCTCTCATACTGGAAAGTCTTCCTCCCAATTTTTTTCCTTATCATCATCCCTTTTTCTGGAAGAATGAAATTGAGAAAATTGTTCAATATTTGCATGAAGCAGGTGTTATCCATCTTAGTACCAACCCTTATTATTCTCCTGTGGTCATGGTACTCAAGAACGAAGACACTTGGTGCATGTGTCCTGATTTTTGCACCCTCAACAAACTCACAATCAAAGAAAAAATTCTCATTCCTGTCATTGATGACTTGTTGGATGAATTGAGTGGTTCTCAATACTTCACCAAACTTGATCTTCGTTCTGGCTACCACCAGATCCGTATGAAAGAGGAATACATTCCCAAGTCTTCATTTATAACTCATGAGGGTCACTATGAGTTATTGAAAATTCCCTTTGGCTTGTCTAATGCTCCCTCCACTTTCCAAAGTCTCGTGAATCATGTCTTCCATCCTTTTCTTCTTCATTTTTTCTTAGTTTTATTTGATGATATTATCATATATACAAAAACTTGGATAGCCCATCTCACCCATGTGGATCAAATTCTCCATATACTCTCTTAGCACCAAATTTTCCTCAAACAATCTAAATGTGCCTTTGGAACCTTGGAAGTGGAGTACCTGGGTCATATTGTTGGGAAGGTGTTGACGGGCATAAATGACACACCGTCAACTGGAAGGTTAGATCCGGACCGAGGTTGTCTAATTAACCCAAGTGGTTTAGTATAATCTGACCCGACGGGTTTAATGGCTCCGTTAGCCAACTAAAGTCCTAAAAATAGTAAAAGAAATAAACTAATCTAAAGCTATGATTCTAACAAATGATATATTACTTACTAATGTTAATTAAAAAAAAACGTGAATGTACAAATTATTATAAACAATCTATATACAGTTTACAAGGTTTACTTGAAATCTTGCGAAAACGAATGTTCATAATAATGTTTCAAAATAAGATAAAGAACAAAAATCTTTTTGTTTTTTTTAATGTTTAAAGATTTTAAACTAATAAATACTAAGAAAATAAAATGGAAACAATGACACAGAAACAGTCAAAGATAATTAATGCAATCATCGTCTCATTCATATATAAACAAATATGAATAAAAGAAAGCAATGCACCTACTAACCTCTCACTGATCAACTAAATTCATCTATTTGTATTTGTATGAGCTCCTCTTAACCTGTGTCAAGTGTAAACCTATGACAAAAGAAAGCATAATACTTCCTGAAGAAATTCAAGGAAGTGTTTCATATTCTGGAGCGAGTTTATAACGACAGAAAGACAAATAATTATATATCTTGTGACCTTGAAATGTCCAATAATTGAAAAGAAAGAAATTCCAATTCTCGGGAATGGTGTTAGCAGCTATCTAGCATCATATGTAAACTCAAAATACTTGAATATATGATCAGTCACAGATATAAACTAAACCAAAATATAATGAACAACATAAAGAAAAGAATGATATAAAATATTATGCGTAGAACTGACTAAAGCTAATTTGACACGGATAACATTTCACATCAAGAAATTACATGAGAAGACAATGAAAAAACATTGCAATGTCTACACACAACGAAATCCAAACAGTAAACTTATTTTTCATATAGTTTCAAACAAAATATGTTCATCATATGGTCCAGGAAGAACTTTTGGGATAATAAACTCTTAAAGATTGAAAAAATTGATATATAAATGATAGCAATTAACCATGTATTGATAAAATAGACTAAAGCTAATTTAAATCAATGCATAATCAATTATTCAAAGAATATGAAGATATTATAATGAAAATAAAACCGTTTTACTCACAGGACAAAAGTCATTAAGCAACCTAGAATTTCATATTCTTCTTTGAAAATACGTGTCAATTCTCCCAAAGATTCCAACCATTTGTTACTCCATTTGATAAGAAAAAAAGTTTACAAAAAAAATAATATACAAAAGAGAAAGGGTCAAAAATTTTCGTCTCCATTTCTTCGATCTCTGGTTCTAAACTTTCTCATATATTTATACAATGAATGAACAGTCTGGGCATCACTAATAATTTCCGCCACCTGAAATTTTCCTCGTAAAGAGACACAAATATCTCTCAAATCGTGCATGTTTTTTGGATCATTCCCACTTATAAGCTAAATGGTTCCATTCTGGAGATGGGTTTTCAACCGTTTCTTGAAATTCCTTACGGTTTGGCTGAAACAAGTCCCGCAAACTCATATGTTTGTTATTGAACGCATTTCCAAATCTCATCTGTTGTTGTTCATAATTTATTTGTAGCAATCCAATATTATTTTTGGATCAATTATCTTGAACGTATTCAGATAATAAAATCAAGCCATGATCAGATCTGTACCAAATAATTGATAATAGAAACTTGTGAAACAAAAAGAAACCTAAATTTTAATAACCTAAAAATTGTGAATAAAACAAAATCTAAAACAATAAATCAAAAATGAATTTAAACTAACTATAAGTTATAAACAAACATTGTTTATATTTTCATTTCAAATATGATCTTAAAATTCTAGAAGCTTCAAGTTGATGGAGAGGAGAAAAATATTAATTTTGGATTTTCACAAAATCCAACAAATGATAGATAATTATTATTTTTATTATTTTATTTTTATTTTGAAATGAGATGTAAATTAACAAAATAATTTAATTAATTAAACCTACCAAATGATTTTGTGAAAATGATTGTTAATGATCAAAAGACGAAAACATAATCATAATTTAAAAGAAAGTAAAAGTTGATAAAAATTAAGGTTTTTGTTTAAATTAAGATTTCTATGTTCGTCTCTCCCTTATTCAAATTTGATCAAATGTAAACAAATGTCATAGAAAAGATGTGTCGTAATAAAAACTCCCAAATTATGAAACTCGTCCATCAACATTAAAACTCTGTAGAAAGAAAAACGAAATGACATTTAAATTTCATGAAATTCAAAACAAACAAAAGAAAAAAATATAAAATCAAACCAACCTCTAAACAAAGCAAACCAATACCAATCCAATCAAGTCAAAGGGAAACAAACAAAGAATCCAAGTAAAATTTCAAGGGACCCTAGATTTTGATTAAAGAAAAAGAAGGGGGTTGTTAGGGCCCAACAAATGGCGACTTATTGGGTGAAGCAGTTATCTCTGACCTATTAAACTTTCATCGCAAGGAAGAAGAATAAGACTTGGATATAATTTTAAGTTGCTTTGAAACAAATCCACTTTAATATTACACAATGTTAATACTAGCTCATATTTATAGAAAAATATCAGAAAATAAGAAAATAATGATTTTACATAGGATAATAACCTGAAGTTGTGTTTTAATCAAACAGTCATGATGTTTATAAAAGGACTTCAATACCATTGACAGAGCCATTGCTTCTAGTAAGCATTCATAGCATCGACAAGGATGTCAATTAACCCACTCAAATGTTTTAATCTCATCCAATAGTTGTATCCACATGATGTATACTTCCATAAAACTTAATTTAAAATCATATACCTACTACCTCTCAACCCGACATTGCTTCATTGCCAGAAGGCCTATTCAGTGCCCTGACAAAGTTGTCTTGGTATCATGTGTGCACTTACTCACTGCCAGCGAGCCTGTTCAGTACCCCGAAGGGTTTACACACACTTATCACACTTAAGTTCTTTCAACCCTCTTATGCCACTTTTAAATAATAATACAATTATAGATTTATTGATGACAAAGAGAGTGGGGTGATATTGGAAGTTAATTGCAATACAGGTGAATAATTGATCATTTTTTTTATTTTTTTCTTTCAAAACCGGAAGTTTTATCATGGTTTTGAGATTTTAGATTTCATTTAAGAAATCATCTAGAGAATGGGGAAGCAAGTAAAAGTGATTCCTTAAGAATATGGACGGCGTAAAAAGTCTAAGGATAATCGTAATTCCCAAAGATCTTGACACATTTCACGGGTAATACTCTAACAAAGACCGTTTAGGATTCCATAGTACTCAACTGACTTACAAATCAATTATTTGAGTTGAACCTTAACATCAGAAACTATTTGAACTATTTCAATTTGATTTCAAAAACATAAGTCTTGAAATGAATGCTTTCTTCGACAATCGCTCTTTGATCAGAAATATAATTATTCAAAAAGACAGACAAGAAGAAAGTTCAATCAAAGAAAGAAAAAAAAAACACAACAAAGTGAATCAAATTTTATTAATGGGATTCAAAATCAGAAGTATATCAAAACAAAACAAAAATCGAAATAGCAAAAGCACACTTCAGAAACAATTTTGGCCAAAGATAAACCCGAGCTTTGGGATCTACTAGCATCCCACTGTAAAATAAAGGAAGAACTAAATCATATAAAATCTCATGTGCGAGCAAGTTCTTTTCTTAAGATAGGGATTCATAATATGTTACTTTGACCAAGCATTATTATTAAAAATAAAAGAGACTAAAATAAAATAGAAAAATGCTTGCTAATATGAGTGCAGTCCTACTCGTGGAACCTTGGGTCAAGGTTTAATTGATAGTTCAAATTTACTTATCTCTTTACTTTCCATTTAAAATTTTCATGATGATACTGCATTATTGAAAAGAAATATTCAATGAAAAGAAGAGAGAAAAATATTTAAAGTGGACTTCCCTGACAACATTCATATTATGGTTCTCTTGGTGTGCCCACTTGTGTTCATAACTGCATTATTACAAAGAGAAACAGTGAGAAATCAAACTAAAGGAAACCTACTCTAAACTACTAAATATATCAAAACGCTAAGTAAAATCGTATTTCCAGTGCATCCACAAGAGCATCTTCAATCCTGCAAGGCATAGAAAATCGAAAATCAGAATAAAAGAATGTAGTATTTGCAGATACAAAAGAAATATGTCATTCTTACCTCCTATATATTCTTTTAAAAACAAAACCAGCACAACCTTACCATTTTTTTGAAACTTCTTGATGTATGAATCCTCCAACCATTCTGCAATCTTGTCATAGAAGAGTATAAGTAAGTTTGGAAAAGTTGTCAATATTATGGGGACCTGACATAACCATCAGCCAAGGCCAAAGTGCCCCGTCCTCTTGACAATTCTCCAAGTGTTCATCCATTTCTTCACATGGAGGATCTAAAAAAATCATGTCATGCTTACTTCCTATATATTTAGGGAGAATCAAAGCAAGCACAACTTTATCTTTATTATGAATATTTTTTAGATACGAATATTCAAGCCATTCTAAGATCCTGTCATAAAATTAGGATGCAAACTATGACTTCGATAAAATGGATATATCAATGGGGAACACATCATAAGAGTATTCATGACATCAGTTAGATTATTGGTTTGAACGCTTCCTTTGATGAGATTGATCGTTTCAAAATGTGAAGCATAAACATTAAAATTTGAACTAATCAAAGAACAAATATGCAATGTAGAATATTTGATCTCCATAAGAATGAGTGCATTGTATTTTTCAAAAATAAATCGTGTAAAATCATCTTGCAACATGTCTTTTTTCCATGCGAGTGATGAAAGTGAAAGAGCATCAAATCTGACTTCATAAATGTTATGTTTGGAATTAATCTCACCAAATCTTGGCATATCGAAAAGATCTGATTGTGAAGAAAAAGAGTAATATATCATGGGTAAAGTATCATGTCCACCAGAATATAAGAAGAGATCAGGATATAAAGAGTAAAATGATTCAGAAATGAGCACATGAAAAGAATCTCTTGAGCTATGGTATTTAGAAATGGTATTCTCAAGACATTCTTCTTCACTTTCCTTAAAACTTTCACTTTGTTTTGGTGATAAATTATTCAACATAATATGATCATCTAAATTTGTCTCATGTATGATAGATAATTCAAAACTTTCATGAAAAATATCTAATCTTTCATATGGATAAGGTATGATTTGTGGATGAAGGTTTAAGGTTTCTTCTTCCAATTGCAGATCTGCATCTCTAATCAATTTCATTGGAATGTTAGAATGCTTAAGATCGTTTTCATCACCTAAGTGTTCTTCAATGACTAAATTTAAGTACTGATTAGAGAAAGAGTTAGAAGAATATGTACATTCACCTTGACCCAACATAAAATCGTCTTCCATGATGGTCGAGGGTTGAGTATACAATGACTCAGAGGAAAAACCAATTTTATTCTCAGTAAGAACCTTTTCAATAGGTTCTACCTCCCTTTCTTGTTCAAAATTTTGGAATGGATTCCTCTCATCCTGCGAACAAAATTCTTCTCGCAATTGAGTGATAGGATTTGTAACCAATTCATCATTCGCGATTGAATATGACTGGATGAAAGGGACGCAAGAATCATAGAGGAGATTTAGTACAAATGACATGTCATCAAGATTAAATTTACAGATAACATGATGGATTCTTGTTGAAAAACCTTCTAGAGATGAATTGTCATTGATTAGTAAAGTCTGAAATTCTTCACGTAATTGATTGTAATCATAGTTTTCAAAAGAATCTAAAAAATCATCTACAAACCAAAACCAATCAATAATGTGATATGCTAGAAAAGACTCAAACCAATGTTTAATCTGACCCCTAAAGGTAAAAGCAAACAATCTGCATAAAACCTTTAAATCATAAATATCATGTTTGATGCATTTACACCAAAACTTGTTAAGATGATCTTTTGCAGATACATCCCCCCCACCATCAAAGGTGAGTTTTGACAAGCGAGAGATTATTTCATTGGGAATATCAGGTAATGATAAGTGGAAAGCATGTTCCAACAGTGATTTGGGGAGCCATGGGGAATTAAATACATTCAAAACAAAGACTCGTGCAAGGCCATCTTGTTAGTCTGGCATGCCTTCTAGTGCATTTCAAGATGACACAGAAGAAAAAATTGTTAAATCTGGAATTATGACAGGCTGAGGGGTGAAACATTTAATCATTAAATTTACCTTCGCCCTCCTTCTAGCTCCATTTGTTGACGGGCGTAAATGACACACCGTCAACTAGAAGGTTAGATCCGGACTGAGGTTGTCTAATTAACCCAAGTCTTTTGGTATGATCTAACCCAAAACTAAAGTCCTAAAAACAGTAAAAGAAATAAACTAATCTAAAGCTATGATTCTAACAAATGATATATTACTTACTAATGTTTATTAAAAAAAAAACATAAATATACAAATGATTATAAACAATCTATATACAGTTTACAATGTTTACTTGAAATCTTGCGAAAATGAATGTTCATAATAATGTTTCAAAACAAGATAAAGTAAGAACAAAAATATTTTTGTTTTTTTTAATGTTTAAAAATTTTAAACTAATAAATATTAAGCAAATACAATGGAAACAATGACACAGAAAAAATCAAAGCTAATTAATGCAATCATTGTCTCATTCATATATAAACAAATATGAATAAAAGAAAGCAATGCACCTATTAACCTCTCACTGATCAGCTAAATTCATCTCTTTGTATTTGTATGAGCTCCTCTTAACCTGTGTCAAGTGTAAACCTATGAAAAAAAAAAACATAATACTTCCTGAAGAAACTCAAGGAAGTGTTTCATATTCTGGAGCGAGTTTATAACGACAGAAAGACAAATAATTATATATCTTGTGACCTTGAAATGTCCAATAACTGAAAATGAAAGAAATTTCAATTCTCGAGAATGGTGTTACCAGCTATCTAGCATCATATGTAAACTCAAAATACTTGAATATATGATCAGTCATAGATATAAACTAAACCAAAATATAATGAACAACGTAAATAAAAGCATGATATAAAATATTACATGTAGAACTGACTAAAGCTAATTCGACACAGATAACATTTCACATCAATCAATTACATGAGAAGACAATGAAAAAACACTGCAAAGTCTACACACGACGAAATCCAAAGATTAAACTTCTTTCTCATATAGTTTCAAACAAAATATGTTCATCATATGGTCTAGGAACAACTTTTGGGATAATAGACTCTCAAATATTGAAAAAATTGATATATAAATGATACAAATTAACCATGTATTGATAAAATAGACTAAAGCTAAATTAAATCAATGCATAATCAATTATTCAAAGAATATGAAGATATTATAATGAAAATAAAACCATTTTACTCATAGGACAAAAGTCATTAAGCAACCTGGAATTCCATATTCTTCTTTGAAAATACTTGTCCATTCTCCCAAAGATTTCAACCATTTGTTACTCCATTTGAAAAGAAAAAAAATTGACAAAAGAGAAAGGGTCAAAATCCTCCTCTCCATTTCTTCGATCTTTGGTTCTGAACTTTCTTATATATTTATACAATGAATGAACAGTCTGGGCGTCACTAATAATTTCCGCCACCTAAAATTTTCCTCGTAAAGAGACACAAATATCTCTCAAATCGTGCATTTTTGGGGGAAAAATCTCTCTTATAGGCTAAATGGGTCCATTCTGGAGATGGGTTTTCAACCATTGCTTCAAATTCGTTACGGTTTCGCTGAAACAAGTCGTGCAAAATCGTATGTATGTTCTTGAATGCATTTCCAAATCTCATCTATTGTTGTTCATAATTTATTTGCAGCGATCCAATATTATTTTTGGATCAATTATCTTGAATGTATTTAGATAATAAAATCAAGTCATGATCAGATCCGTACCAAATAACTGATAATAGAAACCTGTGAAACAAAAAGAAACCTAAATTAATAACCTAAAAATTGTGAATAAAACAAAATCTAGAACAATAAAATCATAAATGAATTTAAACTAACTATAAGTTATAAACAAACATTGTTCATATTTTCCTTTCAAATATGATCTTAAAATTCTAGAAGCTTCAAGTTGATGGAGAGGAGAAAAATATTAATTTTGGGTTTTCACAAAATCAAACAAATGA
>ML798121.1:0-11999 GCA_009831015.1 Picea engelmannii
GGGATGTGGGAGGATGGTTGTGAAAAAGGGAATCTCTGCACAAGGTAAGGAATCCTGCACAAGTAATAAAAATGGCTAAGTATAGTGAATTTTTTCTTTATGTAGGAGCATGGTGGAACATAAAACAAATGGAAGGGGGAAATATTCTACATATGGGTAAACTTATAAATAAAAGGCGAGACATGAAAATGGATCAATGAGAGGATGCCCCTAACCGAAGGTATTCAATTCCAACTCCATGATTGTATGAATCTACATCATGTGAATAAATGGAACCAATGTCAAGCATGGTAGAAACCATTTGATTACCGATCACTGATGAAAAATGTTAATAGATGCAAGGGGACCTGCCAATGATGAAAATGGACCCCAAGGTACACAATACAATCTCACAAGCATGAATAATTGATCTGAAGTCGATCGTGAGGAACCTACCACTGATGTATACAAGCCCTAAGTTACTACTAAGGTTTCTAGACCAAATTCCTAGATAAGGATTTGGCATCGATAGGGAGAGGATCCATCGAAAGGAGGGTAATAAGGTGTCCCACATCAATTAACACAAAAAAAAAACCAAAAAGTTTTTGTGAAATAAGGAAATCAACAAGTACAAACTGACACAAGGATGACTGACATGAAAGGTCAATCATACTGTAGAATGGAAACTCAGGCTCAAAACTTCCCTTGAATATATATCACAACATAATGATGAATTGGAAAACACTAGCACTGATATGACTGAGATATGAAGCAACAAATATGGAGGCCTTGGAGCTTTCTCCATAATGAGTAGAAGAATAACCAATCAAAGAAGTGTTGGTTGTGGAGCCTGATTATCTTCCTGATTTAGAGGTCTTTGTTTTCAACTGTGTTTATACCCCATGAAGACTTTACACCCCGGAATAATGTACACTCCTCCACACGGGGGAGTGCAGGGGGGTTACCCCTCCTGTGGGGTCTAGGGTCAAGCAAGGCCCTAAAGGAAAAATTGCCTTGTAAATGTTTATTATAGTTTCATAGTAAATCTGGACCGTTCATTATAAGGTCGCAGATATGACGATAGAATTTATGTTAGGGTTTTATGAGGGAAATGTATTGCGACTATGCATCATTGTGAATATTGTATTATGAGTGAGGATAATGTGAGAGAAAGTAGAGGAAGTTACAATGGGTGTGTTGTATGTTGCATCCCTTCATTTGCTGGATAATAATAAAGGAAGGACCTGGAAATTTCTCTAGTGGATATAGCCCACACTAGGTGAACAACATATATCTCTGTCTCTATTGTATGGTGTATCTTCTATGTTTTATTTCCGCATTTGTTTTATTTTATTGCTCCATGATCCTGTTTTTCTAACAACTGGTATCATAGCGAAAGGTAACTCGCAGGAAAAGAGGGTTCCTGGTTCGAGTGGGAGAAATGGCAGAAGATGGAAATTTTAGGGTTGATAAATTTAACGGCCAAAACTGCCAGTTATGGAAGATGCAGATGGAAGATTATTTATATCAGAAGATTATATTCCTACCATTGGATGGAATAGGAAATAAGCCAACAACCATGAAGGACGAAGAATGGGAGGTTCTTGACAGAAAGGCACTAGGAATGATACGACTGAGCCTGGCAGCATCGATGGCTTTCAATATTTTGAAAGAAAAGATAATGAAGGAGCCGATGGATGCATTGGATAAATTGTATGAAAAACCCTCAGCGTCGAATAAGGTATTTCTAATGAAGAGATTATTTAATATGAAGATGTCAGAAGGTGGGTCTGTTGCATATCATTTAAATGAATTTAATATGGTTACTAATCAACTAAGTTCTGTAAAAGTGGACTTTGATGATGAGGTCAAGGCTCTTCTAATCTTGTGCTCATTGCCAGAAAGATGGAATGGTTTGGTCATGGCTGTAAGTAACTCTGTCTCAGGTTCAAACACTTTAAAATTTGATGATTTTGTTGGTGTTATCCTTAGTGAGGAAATGTGATGGAAAGGCACAAGTGAGACATCAAGTAATGCGCTAAACATGGAGAACAGGGGAAGAAAAAAAGATAGAGGAAAGGGATCAAGGAAGAAAAAAGGATAGAGGAAGGGCAGATCCAAATCTAGATTTGGAAAGTTAGAGTGTTGGAATTGTGGGAACAAATGACATCTGAAGAAATATTGTAGAGCTCCAAAGAAACAAAGAGATGGACAACAAGAGAAAAATTAGGAAGAAAATGTAACATGTGATGTGTTACAATATGCTTTGATTCTTTCAGTAGATAATATTTTTGAGTCTTGGGTAGTAGATTCAGGGGCTTCATTTCATGCCACACCCCATACAAAACATTTTCTAGCCTATGTTTAAGGTGATTTTGGACATGTTCATTTGGGTGATGATGCACCATGCAAAATTGTTGGAATGGGAAAGGTAGAAATAAAGCAAAGCAATGGAAACCAATGGTTATTGAAAGAGGTAAGACATGTTCCAGATCTAAGGAAAAATCTAATTTCGACAGGGCAGTTGGCAAGTGAAGGTTGTATATCCATATTTACATATAAGGTGTGGAAGGTCACCAAAGGATCATTGTTGATAACAAAAGGAGAGAAGGTAGGTACATTGTATTTATGTACTGGTAATACTGACTCTTCTATCTCTTTAACTTCTACAAAAGTGGATACAACACTGTGGCATCATAGGCTTGGACACATGAGTGAGAAGGGGATGCAAATACTTCAAAAAAGAAATTTTTTGCTAGATCTTAAACATATTGATTTGGATTTTTGTGAGCATTGTGTTTATGGAAAACATAAGAGAGTCAAATTTATCAGAGTTGGAAAAGAAAACAAGAGTGATAGGTTAGAGCTTCTGCATATAGATGTATGGGGACCAACTCAGGTATCATCTCTTGGTGGATCTCGTTATTATGTTACTTTTATTGATGATGCAACTAGAAAAACTTGGGTTTGTTGCATTTGAAAAAAATCTGATGTTTTTGATAAGAAATAAAGATTTGGTTGAGAATGAGACAGGAAAAAGGTTGAAGTGTCTCAGATCAGACAATGGAGGTGAATATTGCAACAAGGAGTTTGATGACTACTGTTCATACCATGAGATTCATAGAGAGAAGAGAGTTCCAGGAACACCACAAGAAAATGGTGTGTCAGAAAGGATGAACATGACAATCATGGAGCGTGCAAGGAGTATGAGATTGCATGTTGGTTTGCCCTTACAGTTATGGGAAGATGCTGTAGATATTGATGTTTACTTAATAAACATAGAACCTTTAAGCTCTTTGGATGGTAGAATTCTAGAAGAGGTATGGACAGGTAAAAAGGTAAACTATTCTTTTTTCAAGACTTTTGGTTGTGAATCATTTGCCCATATTGATAAAGAAAATAGAACAAAGGTTGAGGCAAAATCCAAGAAGTTTACCTTTATTGGATACAGTGTTAATGCTTTTGGTTATCGCTTATGGGATTATGAAAATAAAAAAATCATTAGGAGTAGAGATTTCATATTCAATGAGAAGGTCATGTACAAAGATCAATTGCAAGGAAAGAAACATGAAAAAGAAAAACCAGAATACACAGTGCTTGATGAGATCACTGAAAAAGAAATTCCAAAGGTACCAAAAAATAAAAATGTACAACAACAGGATCAACAGGTACCTCAAACTCCTGCAAGTGTTGTTAGAAGATCTACCAGGTTAAGTAGAAACTCTAAACGATACTCTCCTTCATTGTATTACTTATTGTTGACTGATTATGGTGAACTAGAATGTTGTGAAGATGCAATGCAGGTAGACACCAAAAATAAGCGGGAGCAAAGAATGAAAGAGGAAATGGATTCCTTGGTAAATAACCAGACTTGAGACTTGGTTCAGTTACATGCAGGAAAAATAACATTACATAATAAATGGGTTTACAAGTTGAAGGAAAAAAGCGGTACAAGGCTATACTTGTTGTAAAGGGGTTTGCACAAAAGAAAGGTATAGATTTTTATGAAATATTTTCTCCAGTTGTTAAAATGACTTCAATTAGGACTATTTTAAGTCTTATGGTAGTAGAAGATTTGCATCTTGAACAATTAGATGTAAAAACAACTTTTCTCCATGGGGATTTGGAGGAAGAAATTTATATGCAACAACCACATGGGTATGAGGTCAAAGGGAAGGAGAATTTGGTATTTAGGTTGAAGAAGAGCTTGTATGGCCTAAATAAATCTCTAAGGCAGTGGTATTTGAAGTTTGACAGGTTTATGACAGAACAATGTTATAGTAGATGTCATTTTGATCACTGTGTTTATTTTAAAAAGCTAGAAAATGGAAGCTATATTATCTTGCTATTGTATGTAGATGACATGCTTGTTGCAGGGTCTAATATGCAATATACAAATTTTCTCAAGAAGAAATTAGCTAATTCATTTGCGATGAAGGATTTGGGTACCACAAAGAAAATCCTTGGTATGAGAATAATAAGAGACAAGAAAAATCACAAATTGACATTGTCTCAGGGTGAGTACATAGAGAAGGTGTTGGAGAGGTTTAGAATGCAAAATGCAAAAACAATTAGTACACCTTTGGCCAACCATTTCAAATTAACTAAGGAAAATGTGTCCCAAGACACAAGAGGAGATAGAATACATGTCCAAGGTCCCTTATTCATCAACAATTGAAAGTTTGATGTATGCGATGGTTTGCACAAGACCAGATATTGCACATGCAATGGGAGTTGTGAGCATGTATATGAACAATCTAGGTAAAGAAAATTGGGAGGAAGTAAAGTGGATTCTTAGGTATTTGAGAGGTACTGCTACTCATGCATTATGTTTTGTAGGTTCAAACATTGTTCTAAAGGGATATGTTGATTCAGATATGGAAAGTGATAAAGATAGTAGTAAGAACACCGCATGGTATGTTTTTACTATAGGTGGAACATCAGTAAGTTGGATTTCGAAACTGCAAAAGGTTGTTTTACTTTCAACAACATAAGAAGAGTATGTCGCTGCTACAGAGGCTAGTCAAGAAATGATTTGGTTACAGAGGTATATGGAGGAATTGGGAAAGAAGCAGGAGAATAACAGGTTGTACTATGACAGTGAGAGTTCCATTCATGTTGCAAATAACTCAACCTTCCATTTGAAGAATAAGCATATACAACTCATGTACCATTTCATACGATTCATCTTGGAAGATGCACATTTGAAGTTGGAAAAGATCCACACTAGCCAGAATCCTACAGACATGTTAACTAAGGGAGTAACCAGGGATAAACTGAGTTCGTGCTCAGTTTTAGTTGGTATTCAAGCATGAATATTAAGATGAGAAAATTTCCAGGTCCAAGAACGATCATAGTCCAGTAGATACAACAACAGTGGAGTTGTTGAGATTAGTCTCCAAGTGGGATATTATTGGTTATGGAGCTTGATTATCTTCCCGATTCAGAGGTATTTGTTTTCAGCTGTATTTATATCCAATGATGACTTTACACATTGGAATAATGTACAATCCTCCATGCAGGGGAGTGCAGGGGTTCGGGGGCGAAGCCCCCGAAGGAAAAATTGCCTTGCAAATTTATATTGTAATTTCATAGTAAATCTGGACCGTTCATTATAAGGTCGTAGATCTGACAATAGAAGTTATGTTAGAGTTTTTTTCCCTAGAAGGCAACTCTCTTTTATGAGGGAAATGTATTGCAACTATGCATCATTGTGAATATTGTATTCTGAGTGAGGAGACTATGAAAGAAAGAAGAGAAAGTTATAGTGGATGTGTTGTAGGTTGTATCCCTTCATTTGCTAGATGATAATAAAGGAAGGACCTGGAAATTTCTCTGGTGGACGTATCCCACACTGGGTGAACCACATATATCTATGTCTCTATTGTATTGTGTATCTTTTGTGTTTTATTTCTGCATTTGTTTTATTTTATTGCTCCACGATCCTGTTTTTCTAACAAAAAGTACAAGCTCAAAATCATGGTACAACTTCTAGGACAATACTAAATCCCAATTGCAAGACAAGGATGAAAAAAGGTTTTATGTTCAAGGGAAACAATGATTGATGACTTACACTCAAACTAAATCAATTACAAATCAAAATTATTTCCCCCCTTTTCTTTTTAATGTTTTTTTTAGTGTCTTTTTCATGTTTTGCTAAAGTGTGAAAAATAGATAAAAGTATGCTACAATGGAGAAAATGAGTGGCTCAAAGGCATGCAACTACATTCCAAGTGCATGGAATAGACCTATGCAAAGAAAATGCAAAAACGATGTTGGGCAAGTTATGTCCACTCATGAATGTTTTCTCCAAGGGTACAAGGTTGTAAAATAGAGGCAATAGATGCAAATGGACAAGGTAAAGAGTAATTGCAAAGGAAATAATCAAGATGAAGCAAATGGTTGCATAGTAGTATGTACCATGACGCAAGTGGTAATAAGAAACTGCAAGAATAAAGCAAAAAAAATAAGGGAATCCCTTCAAGACATGGCCAGAAAAAGATAAGAGAGAAAAAATGAAGTCTCAACTATTAAGTTATGGAGGGGATAAATATGGATTCCCAAACCTACAAGAATAACACAACATGGGTATTGAATGGTAAGAGGAATGCTAACTGGAGCAACACACAAAGGGTAGGCACTATTGTATAAGTTATGGATTGTAGTATATAAGAGAGGTTAATGGCGCAACTTGACGAGATCGAACCTAAGGCATAATGTTGACAAAAATGATGGTTAATAATGGAAGATCGCAATGCAGGGAAAAATTTATTACTATGTGCAAGATCAAAACACGTACCTCAAAGTTCATTGAAGATGTCTTCTTCCACCTAGAGAGGACCCTACAGGTGTGTCCACTCATTCAAATCCATTGGATGGATTGTTTGAGCCCTTGATGAATAGGTGGGGGGACTTAGGTAACAAAGAGTACTTGTGTTTTTGGGTTTTTGAAAGTTATAATACAACATGGTATAAAGCGCTACACAACATTTCTACTTATGTAAAGTACTTTCGTAGGTAGAGCCCTTTGCGAGGCTCAAGAAAAGGATCCCATTAGTAATCAATGAACTCATAGGCCCATGTTGGAAATATGTGGCTTACCATGAAAGGGTCGTGCTATACAAGTTTGAAACTCCATGCTCCTAATGTATCATGGTGCCATGATTGAACCAAAACCAAGTTGTTTTCAAACCAAACTAGAGGACTAACACTGATGTGATATTTATAAATGGCGTGAGTTATCATAGATCCTTAATGATGACCACCAAGACATGGTAAGGATATGAGAAATTCATATTTGGTATGGATTGAAATGGAAAATTCAATGGTGAGTTCTACAAAAGGAATCCCAGACACAATTGTGTTAAGGCTTAGCATTTCACTTGATTCCGAAGAAAATGCATCCCTAAAGACTTTGAAAGGATAACTATAAATTTTAAATCTTTCAAATTAGAAATATTCTCCCATCAAGGTATGATCAGAAGGGCCAAGCTTCAGGGAGATGTCAAGAGGTATATTACTCAAAATTTTTTCCAAATTTCCCTCCACATACACATTGCATGTTAGGGTAGGGTCTTAGTACCACTCAATATCTCTACATGAAACAAGACTTTGTGTGCCAACCTCTAAAGTCTCCAGTTTGTTATGGGATTTTCCTTCATGACTTTGGGTCATGTCACAATAGAGTTTGACCAAGTGAAATACATAACCCAAACCCACACACAAGACTTGTAATTAAATAACTACTTTATCAGAGAGGGAAGAAAGTTTCACACCTTGTATCCTTATGTTCAGTGTCATTCCCCACTCTCGACCCTGGTATTGCTGTTGAATCCTGCTTGAGTTAATTTGCAAAAGAAGATCAAGAAAATGTTGCAACAAGGTAGTTATAGCATAAAATAATACAAGTAACTGATAGATATATTCAAATATGGAGAATGATTAGACATACATGAAAAAATTGAATCAACACTACACAAGTATGGGGAAAATATAACTCTTTATTATCAACGATAAAAGAAGTGGTTACAACTTGACTCCAACCACGGACATTGCCTCGAAGCCAACCTCCCAGGTTCCTCCAAAAGGTCCTTCAAGCATCACTCAACAAGATTTCCCTTCCTTGGATGACCCAATAAGGATAGAAACACACCTTATGGCCATATAATGAAAAGGAAGGAAAGTTGGAACAAGGGTTCCAAGTTACATGGATGCTACTCAGAGGATGAAGGGGAATAGGGAGACTTGCAATTTCTTTAACATAACTTTGCACCTAGGTTGTCCTCCTCATCCATGCCCCCAAAGGTGCCTTTTAACCATCCTCAATAAGTTAAGGAGGTTGAATTCCATTTTGTATGGGCTCAGGGAGGTTGGGAAACATGCCCAACCAAAAACCATGCCTGAAAATGTGGAATTATTTTATTTTTCACATTTTTTGAGGGGCATCCACGGGTTGTACACTAGAAAGGTGTGAATGTTCACGTGTTGCACAAAGGTGACCCACGGATATAAGAAAAAACAATATTTTAGTAAGTGACTTTGATGAGGGAACTTGGGATTTAAGCTTACAAGTCAAGGACAAGGACTAAGCCATCTCACAATGCAAATGGTGTGGAAAATTGTGGTATAACAGATGCCCAATAATGTGTGAGGTCAGAAGAAAAACTAATGGACGACATACATTATAATTCTAAGAGGTGAATATGCATTGAAGTAGAGGAAAATTTAGGTTCCTGAATAACTGATCCAAGAACAAATACTGTTAACATAGATCAAGTAAGAGTGTTCTCTTCCCAAGTCGGGCATACCCATGCTTAGGGGTGATGTAAGCATGGATTCCATATTAAGTACATTGCGGATCCATGGTATATAGATGAACGCATGACTATTGTCCATGGCCAAGAACAATAAACAGTGGATGCATGTGATATATATGAAGTAGAAAGCATGGAAACAAGGAGTACACAATGGATCCATGTGAAAGTAGATCATAGCCACAAATAGATAGACAATGGAGCTATATCTCAAAATAAAAAATAGAGGATATCTGGGACCAATGGTGTGAACAAACTAATCCTCTGCAAGTACCAATGTCTATGGGGCGGTACAATATATGTCGAGTAGGAGCACAAAATATGTGATGCTCATACTTCACCCAAAGTCTTCAAAACGATCCGCCATGGTACGAGTCTACACTATGTGAATAGGTGTGTTGGGGTCGAACACAGTGAGACACCATTTGATTACCAATCATTGATGTATACTATTAAAAAATGTGAGACAACCCACTGATAATGATAATGGGAATCAAGGTGCCATGGCAAAATCTAACAAGTGCAAATAAATGAGCTGATGTCGAACACCTGGTATAATATATCGAGCAGGGGACATTGATGTATTCCCACTGTCAATAGTGAGGGAACCTGCCACTGATGACTTCAAGCCCCAAGGTAACAAATATGACTCTAGATCCCTATCCTAGAGCAAGATGTGATGAATTCTATAGGAAGAGATCAACTGGATGGAAGGCACTAAGGCATCTTCCATCATCCAGCATGAGGGGTAGCAGAAGGACAAAGATTTGGAAAGACTTGGATGAACAGATTGTAAGGAGCACACCGAGGTACGACTCCGACATGCACCAGATGGAATAGTGCATGGTAGATACTCTCTGAATAGTAGAAAATATTGAAGACTACTGACACAGACAAGGAATCCACCAATGGGGTCAAATGGAAACCAAGGTACCACACAAATCCCTATGTGTGATAATTGGTGTTGATGCCGAACACAAGGGAAACCGCTCAGTCAGTGACCAATGATGTTTTTTCATCTACTGAGCGCAAGGTCACCTATCAATGATGGAAATAGGCCTAGGGTGCTACTCTAGGTCATACTCTCAGAGCAATGTGTCAGAGTGGATAAGAGTAGACCTGCTAGAAAGAAGTTAATGGTGACCTTCTATACTAGCACAAGTAAGAGAAATAGATACTTGTGATAGTGAGATGAACTTGACAGACTCAAGAAGGAAGAATTGAAAGGTCAGAGACTTACTATAGAATTGCTGACTCATGCTGAAACTTCCCTTGAACAAAATAATGACACATTATGTGACTTAGGTAGCATGACTATTAATTGGGATACATTTATGATACAGGAGGCGTCCACAAATGCTCCATATGGTTGGAAGAATAACCAAGGGAGATTATGCTCAACAACGAGAAAAAGTCTCCTAAAGCCATACTAAACCAAAAATAATGAGATATTGACTCAAGATTATGCTTTGTTAAAGGGTGACAAGACTGCTTCCAATAAAAAGAGATAGACACTTTCCCCCGCTTTTTGGTTTTTTTTTTTTTTTCTTTTTTTCTTTTTCATGTTATTAAAGCCCGAAAAAGAATAAAATAATTCTGTAGTACAGTGGAGGAAACAAGTTTCGTGGGCAAGAAAAATAGTTCCAAAATGCAAGGAACACACCTATGCTCAATGCAAGGAAGCATGTGCAGGATAAGGACACTCAGGGAATGTTTCCTCCATGGTTAAGGTGTCGATTCACAAAGGCATAAATTGCAAGGTTGACAACTGATAGGAATGCATAAGAAATTGGTTCAACAAGAGCAAGATGAGTTCAACATTAGGCCTAAAAGCGTGAGTGGTTAATATGCAATGGAATTATAGCTCAACAAAATTTGGAAGCCCCTGAAGGTGATTTATCCAAAAAACTATCGAGAGGAAGTCATGAGGCTTCAACTCAAACAAATGGTGGGACTAAAGAGGGCTTATGAGCCTATGAAGAAACTACAACATAGGTGTCAAAAATACCAGTGAGGTACTAACTAGGACACCCATGAAGAGATAAGCTCTATCATCCGTAAGGGACATCCTTAAACAACTAGAAAGGCATGATGTCACTAATGAATGGGGTTGACCCTATGAAAAATATGTGTTCGGTATATATAGATGCATGCAAGCAAGATGGAGCCTACACTATATGCCAATAAGGAATACAATACTCACCGAAGAGTCAGAAAAAATGTTGTTGTGAGCAACATATGATGGGGTGAGTCCTGTAGGTAATAACAAGAACAAGATTGAGTGGAAGAAATGCAGCTTTAATGCAAATTCATGGCGAGACTAAATAGGAATCCCAGGCTTAAGAAAAATTGTAGCATCAGTGCCATAACACAAAAGGTATTCTAAACTAGGGTGCCCATGGAAGGTAGGCTCTACCATCAACAAAACGACATTTTGAAGCAGATGAAAAGGTTTTGTCGCTTGTCAATGGGATTGATCGTAGGTTAAGGAGACAATGGCAGCTGTTAATGAAAATATTGAAGGCATGTAAGACCTACTCTACATGCCAGTTACATGAAAACATGACCTTTCCAGAGTCTTTAAAAAGACTCAATCAATCAATAAAAGGACCAAAAGTACCCAAAATATAGCTCTATAACCTGCAATGGAAACCACAACACTACAATATAGCCTGGCATTAGTTCAATTTATAGAAAAATGTGAAACTATAGAAAATGGGTTTCTAAAAAATTATATAAATAAGGTTATTTTCCCATTTTATTATATCATTTTTATCATTTGAACCAATATTACCCAAATTTGGAGAAACCCTTCCAACTTCACTTGGAGATTTCAGGAGCTTGGAGTGACCAAATCACAAACCGTTTGGACCAAGTAAGTGCGCAATCCATTAATTTCATTTTTCATCCATCCCATTTTTAATTTTTATGAGAAATTGAGCGATACCCCTCCTTTTATCCTCACGACTCCGCGGATCCACAATTTTCCCCAAAGTGGCTTGCGGATGTTCGTGATTGGTAGAAACACCTATAACATATATCCATGATTGTCATAATGGGGACCCATGGATTCCTAGAGTAAACTTGAAAAAAACAAAGACTAACTTTCTTTCTTTGGATTCTTGAGCAAGATGTTTGTTCATTGGAGGGAACACGAGCACGAAGAGGTTGATCGTGCGATATTCGATGATGATGATGCCAAATAAG
>ML798121.1:12049-29202 GCA_009831015.1 Picea engelmannii
ACCAAAAGTACCCAAAATATAGCTCTATAACCTGCAATGGAAACCACAACACTACAATATAGCCTGGCATTAGTTCAATTTATAGAAAAATGTGAAACTATAGAAAATGGGTTTCTAAAAAATTATATAAATAAGGTTATTTTCCCATTTTATTATATCATTTTTATCATTTGAACCAATATTACCCAAATTTGGAGAAACCCTTCCAACTTCACTTGGAGATTTCAGGAGCTTGGAGTGACCAAATCACAAACCGTTTGGACCAAGTAAGTGCGCAATCCATTAATTTCATTTTTCATCCATCCCATTTTTAATTTTTATGAGAAATTGAGCGATACCCCTCCTTTTATCCTCACGACTCCGCGGATCCACAATTTTCCCCAAAGTGGCTTGCGGATGTTCGTGATTGGTAGAAACACCTATAACATATATCCATGATTGTCATAATGGGGACCCATGGATTCCTAGAGTAAACTTGAAAAAAACAAAGACTAACTTTCTTTCTTTGGATTCTTGAGCAAGATGTTTGTTCATTGGAGGGAACACGAGCACGAAGAGGTTGATCGTGCGATATTCGATGATGATGATGCCAAATAAGCTCTCTGGAAATGCGACATGTATATGTTTTTCCAAATTGGTGGAATACAAGCTAAAAAGAGATTGTTGAATCTCCTCATTGATTATTGGCATCCATACATAGATGCGTTTATGCTCGGTGGGAAGCCACTTACCATCACATTTGAAGACATCTACTTCATCACCAATTTGTATCATAGAGGTGAAGTTCCGAACTTCACAACTCACAGCGAAGGTGGTTGGACTATAAACGACTACATAAATGAATACCGCGAGGATGGCACAGAGAAAACGAGCTCACAAGTGCCCATCAAGCATATCACCAGCATGAGTCTAAAGGTGATATTGTATACTATAGTGCGCATTGTGGGATCTAATTCCTTGAACTTGGATTCTCAGGAAAAAATGTAGCATGGGGTTGAGTTCTTATGACCCACAATATTTGACTGAAGCACTGCGATACTTTCTTGCATGAAAACTCAACTCATTAATTGCAAGTTGCGAAAGAACAAGAATTTTGGGTTTGACAATGTTCTATGCACATTCTTTTTCGAGAGAGTGCTAATGATGAGCCCAAAATATCATGTTAGAGGACACTTACAACCATGTCCCACTATGGTACAATGGACTGAGTTGTTGGCCCGTCTAGGAGGAGGGAAAATGTTTAACCCTTATGATGATGTCTTCCTTGCTTGGTGGGAATGCCAAGTACCTTTTATCGAGGATTATCCATATACCGAAATAGAATTATCTAGAGATATTGACGTCATCATTCCTACTGGTGACGAGCTTCAAGGCATAGGTAACCTTTATTTTGTTTTATTTTTTATTTTTTATATTTTATATTCTATATACACAAGGAAGGAAGAAAAACCTGTCTTTTTGGTGAGATCCATAATATTAAAACATTCTTTTCAAACATGCAGATGTGAAGCAGGGCCTAGCGACGATGCGACAAGGACCTTACAAAGCATGACTAGAAACCTGGAGGCACTGATGCAACATCATGTTGTAGGAGTACCGTAGACATGGGTCCATCTATTCTGGCGTTTGGCTAATGTCGTGGTTTTCTATGACAGAGTTCATCGGCTTTAGGCCTAGACTGTTACATGCCGAGAACACTGTTTTGTACTTATAGACATTCGAGGCTAGTAGCCCAAATTTTGTACTATGGACCTCTATTGGACACACACACACATATCTTTTTATGTGTTTATTTTTATATTCTACTTGACAATGATAAATATTTGCATATGTAAAATGGGTGTGCTTATGTTATGAATGTGACAAATGCCAATCTAAAACGTAATTAGCATATGCATCAGTTACTATATTAGTGCGCCTAGGAACATTCTCATAGGTAATAAAATCAAATGATCGTTCCAGAAGAGATACCCTAAGGAATCTCCATAACAAGACTGGATGACGAATACAATATAGACCATTCAAATGCGACATAACCAACTAAGAATCCATGAAAACATGAAGTTGTTGAATACCATGTGATAGAGCATCTCGTAAAAGCTCGATGACAATGTTATATTCAACAACATTATTTGTAGTTGCTCTGAGACAAACACCTCCAACAGATACTAGTTGGTTACTGGGTGAATAAATCACCCAGGCAACGAAAGCTAAGTTTCGAGTGTGACAACTAGCATTATCTGCGAATCCAAAGCAGACTGATGACTCCCCTGACATCTACCACAGAACATAAGAGCAACAGTTAAAAGCACAAGGAAAAAGAAGAACCCTATACAAACATATATACAACAATAAAAAATAATTACAAAGGGACCAATACTCGAGCCATCGGGCTCAAGCATAATACTTCTTAAGGTACAACCCATTTTTGGGCTCCAAAAACACATTTCCCTCATAATATGCTAACTCATAAGACCCTTTTTCCAACACCCATTGCACAATGTATGGATTGTGCCACATGGGGTTAAACTTACCTATCCCCTGGGAATCCTTGTCCTCATCGTAGACTAACACAAGGTCTCCTTCAAAAAATACCCTTGGGTGGACAAACTTGTCGTATTCAGACTTGACACATTTATTATGCACTTAATTTTCTAAAGTTTCATCTCGACGTTGCTCGTCAAGATGTTAAAGATAAACAAGGCATTCTTCAAGTTGCGTTTTGTTGGGTAAGAGTTCGACAACAATTTTAAGCGAAGTGATTTCACATTCAATGGGAAACACTGCTTCTACTCCACGAACAAGTTGAAAAGGTGAGAAGTCTGTTGCAGTTTTGACTGAGGTTCGATGAGCCCACAACGTTAGATATAACATCAAATTCCAATTTGATTTGGTTGAGTTAATCGTCCTCTTCAATATAGTTTTTAAGTATTTGTTAATAACCTCGATATGACCATTAGCCCGAGGATAGTAAGGAGACAAGTGATCCTGTCTAAAACCCATTTTTGATGTTAACTCAAACATCATGCGGTTCTAGAAATGAATTCCATGATCTATGAAAATATCTCTCGAAACCCCAAACCTAGCGATGACCTGATTGAACATGAAAAGTGTTGCAATTTCACCATCATTAGAAAATGTCGGCATGGCTTCTCCCCACTTTGTAAAGTAGTCAACAAACACTATATTGTATCGATTCCCCCTAGATGAGGTTGGGTGGCATGTCATGAAATTTACCCCCCACTTGGTGAAGGGGTCGATAGTGATGACGGGAAACATAGGAGCGGGGTGCGCGTGCATCTGATTTGTAAAAAATTGACACAAATGACATTTCTTGACTGCTTCTATACAATCCTTAAAGGTCGTAGGCCAGAAATAATTGACAGACAAAATATTCTAGGATGTTTCCAACCTTGATAAGTGACCACCACATGCTCCACCATGGAATTCATTTAAAACAACCTTTGCTTCCTCATGAGCGAGACAACGACAAAGAATTGAGTCTGCCCCTCGTTGATACAAAGTGTCAACAATGGTGAGCTAATTCTTCGCTAGGTGACGAATCCGTCATTGCTCATCTGGTGAGAAATTCAGAGGGAACTTCCGAGTTTGGAGATATATAAGGATATATCCATACAAAGGATCAGATTGAGATATGAGGAAGATATTATCATTCGAGAAAGAGTCAATTACTTCACTATCCTCATTCTCTACTAGGAACTCTGACATCAATTCGACAAAGACCAAATATTTCTTGGATTTTGCAAAAAGAAAATCCAAATCGAATTCTTGAAGCACAACAATCCACTTGTTATACTTCCCACCAATTATTCATCGAGTCAAAAAATACTTAAAAGGATTAACGTCGACGATGACGGTTGTTTTACACAACAAAATGTAATGCCGAAGCTATTGAACAACATGAAATGATGCTAAGGCTAGTTTCTCAATGTGAGAGTAGTTTAGTTCAAGACCCAACAAAGCATGACTTAAATAGTAGATTACATGCTCTTGGAGCTCATCATCCTCTTGAACTAAGACCATTCCAATAGATGATTTGGTTGTTGCCAAATACAACACGAAATATCGATTATAATATGGGGGACTCAATAACGGAGTCAAAACCAATTCTTTCTTTAATGCATCAAATGAACATTGTGTTGCCTCCTCCCAATAAAATGGAACTCCCTTTTTCAAAAGATGTATAAATCCTTTTGTAATATTGGCATAGTTAGGTACAAATCATCGAAGGAAATTTGCCTTTCCTTGTAGACTTTGAAGCTGACAAATTGTGAGCGGGGGAGGAAACTGAGTGATTGCCTCCACTTTCAAAGGGTCAACCATGATCCCTTTAGTTGAAACTATAAAATCCAAAAGACGTCCTGAAGTCGTGCAAAAAATACATTTATGCAGATTTAAACAGATTCGATAGGGACGACATCTATCGAAGACTAGGAAGAGGTGTAACAGATGTTGAGCTCTCTTACTAGAATGAGTTGTGAGATCATCCAAATAAGCCTCCACTATATGCTTTAGGTCATGGAAAGCAAACATCATGGCCCACTGAAAAGTAGCTCCAACATTTTTAAGGCCAAAGGACATCTTCTCGTATGTGAAGGTTCCCCAAGGACAAATGAAATCTATCTTATGTTGGTCTTCCGGTTGAATCTCGATCTGGTTATACCTTGAAAAGCCATCCATGAACGAAAAAATATCTCTCCCTTCCCATTCATCAAGAATCTGATCGATAAATGGCATATGGAAGTTATATTTTGGACAAGCTTTATTCAAGTCTCGGAAATCCATACACACTCGAATCGTGCCCTGTTTCTTATTGACCGAAACTGTGCTGGACACCCATTCCATCAACAACACTAAGTAAACAAAGCCAACTTTGAGTTGCTTCTCAACCTCAGCTTTAATCGTTGCTACTTTACTTGGATTCATTGGTCGCAAATTTTGTCAAACCAGTTTCATGTTCTCGTAGGTTTGAAACTCATGTTGAAGGATTCAAGGATCTAGTATGCCAGACATTTCCTCGTATGACTAACCAAAAACATCTCTAAATTCCTTAAAAAGTGTCGTATACTCACAAATTCCCTCTTGAGTGCACTCTGCCCCAATAAATACATATTCGACAACATCAGGGGTTCTAGAAATGTTAATGGGTATGGTTTTCGATATATTTTCCATATTTCCCTTGACATAGACACCATGCCTAGCTAAGGGGTTTACCATCCTATCAACACTCCTACTTATAGTTGACTTGAATTCTCCATTTTCCACACGACTAATCTTAGGGAGGAAATACAATCTATGATGCATATCCTCCTATGGCCTTTCAACTCCAGTCATTTCCTCAATAATAGCCTCATCTGAGGGAAAGACGATATCAAGATAGTCCTAGGAATTTGAAGAATTCTAAGCCCAAATAGGCTATGGAAAAATATTTTCCTACTCTGTTAAAGAAGGAGCTTGATCTGGGTCTGTAGTGGCTTGTTGTATAGATTTATAAGTGACTTCCACTGCAGACAGTGGTATAGCCATCCTGACATGTGTGCGGCCTTCGACCAAATGAGACAAAGAGGGTAACACCCATGGATCTCGTAGATAGGATGCTTTGAAAGAAATGACTCTTGTAACATGAGCGAGGGGACTCGACTTTTGGTAGACGACTCGGGTGGCATGAATGTAGGACACCATTGATGGAAAATTAAAGGTACCCATAAGCGAATAATGCATTCCAACACCGATGCTCTCAGTTGCTGACTAAGAGTTCTCAATCCATGGAATCATGGATCCTTGATTTGCTGTGGAGATATAATGGTTAAAATCCATCTGATTGATAGTCACAATCCTCCGCTCATGGGGAAATCATAAAATTTGAAATAACGATGAGACAACAACTATCTTCGTGTAATTCCAACTCCTTCCTAATAACAAATTATAGTCGAGCGGTGTGTCGAATACCTCTACTTCTACAGAAACAAACTTTCCTCCTAACTGGACCGAAAAATAGGAAATAAGTTCGTGCGGCCTAAAGGGTCATATGTCAAACATGGTTAAAAAAGTCGAAGAAGGTGCGAGTTCTGGAGAGCCTATAGCTTTCAAATAGGAAAAATACATAACACAGATGGAAGCTCCCTCATAAAAAATAGTCCTCATGATGACGTGCTTTGCGTAAACACCATTAATTTGGTAGGCTACATGATAAAGAAGATGGGGATTCACATCCATAGCATCAAACTTCATAGTGAGCGGGTTGGAAGAATCCGCTGCTCCGATCACAGATATCATCATGGCCCTTTGCATGGGGCATGATCCAGGTTATTTTCAGAATGAAATGAAAAAAATATATATTACAATGAAATACACATAAAAATGACTAGAAACAGAGAAATACAACAATACAATATTTCTATTAATGAAAGAAATGTACATAGACTGTAAAAATACAAAGTACAAGACTCGCTAGAATGGTGGCAACTTTATCTATGAGAAGAGATGTGACAACTACGCTCATTCACAGGAAGATGATTACAATGAGGCTCTCAAGGCATTTTTATGATAAACTTGAATGCCAAAACCATAGACATCCAAAAACCTAACCCTAGGAGATGAAGCGCCAAGAGTCATGTGGGCCCCGTTGGGGTATGTTAGTACATTAACTTCCCAGGGTCGTAACTTTTGCATACAATCTCTGTTTTAGGCGTGTAATAGCCCACTGGAAAGATATTTTCGAGAAGTACACATTATGATATAAAAATTTGACTTTGTCTATAGTTTGACTATGGAAATCCAATAAAATGTTGTTTAGGGCCCCAAAATAGCCCTAAAAGTACAAAAATATGTACTCACCAATATCCACCTGGATTTTTTGTAGGGATTTAGGACAACCCCAGAAGTGCATAACCCACAATTACAAAGAAATGTCCCCATTACAAAGAAATGTGTTGAACTGAAAACTGTCATGATGAGCCAGTTGGAATTTGGAATAGGTGGGTGGCAACCAATATCCACCTGGATTAGGGAAACTATGAACCATATCAAGAGAAGACATCACACACGAAGTTTGAGCTAAATCCTCAATAACAGAGTAGTTGGGTGGGGCTATGGCATTAGGGTTGTGCGATTCTATTTTCTACACACCTTTCAGTATGCACGTCATCGTTTCCTTCTCAAGTCTCTCGATGTGAAGAGGTCCATGAGGATCAAAAGTCTCTTTTCCTTTTTTTTTTCGACTCTGGATTACTATAATCGCAAGAAATGGTTGAAAAATCTACCTCCTCTTATTTTAAGTTTGAATAATTGACCATATTAACGAACGAGAAATATCCGTTTGACAAAGGTGCACTAGGAGTGCCCCCTTTCAGATTGGAAGAGGAAGAGCCAACTTGCATATTTGGTCCTTGTGGAAATGGATTTTGTAATACATCAAGTTTTTGTTGTTGTTGTTGCAACTTTATCAAGCATTGGGCCTCTTCCATCTTGGGGCATTGATGTGTAAGGTCATCATCCCCACAAAACTTGAATGGGAACTTCACTTTTCTCTTTTCACTCTTTTCCCCCTCAACATTCTTATTAGGCTTTTTGTCGTTTCCCACACTACCCTTCTTTCCTTTTTATTTCTTTTTCTCTTCGGGCTAATGAGGACCCTTCTAAGTATTTGATTGCATAATGTGTACATCCAAGGACTGGGTTGTGGGGTTGGTCGAGCCAGGGGCCTGACCAACCACAGTTTGTTGAATTGACAATTGTTGCATTTGGTTAGAGACCAAATATACAATTTTTCTTTGAGAGGAACCAACAATTCCATCGACAAGTGGTCTCGACTTCGGTTCTTCTAACTTGAGGGTTGACCGTGTTAGAACATGCATAATTTTGAGATTTTGAGCTTTATATATTTTACCTCTTAGAAATAAAAGTTTACCCCAAAAAGAAAAGAAAAACCTAGAAAGCAACCGTTTAAAATTAAAATAAATCCATTGGTTGTTATTTATCAATAAGGGGCTTACGGTATCTAATGTCAATGAGAAACTCTAATTTGATCAAATGTTCCTAATGATTTCCGAAGTTTTGAAGCTGCATGAGTTTTAAAAGAAAACCTTTAACGGTCGCTTCACATCTTCGCGCTTTGGTTATTCCAGCAATCCTAAACAACGAAAACCCTGAAACTCTGAAGTCCCAAAGATAGCCACTCGTGACTTTTCCTAAAGAACTTACGGACATAAGTCATAGGACATGTGTCCTTTAAAATAATTTTCCTGGGTTGACACATGGCACTTACTTTTGAAATTTGCATCGGATGATTCACACGTTTTCAAGTGACACGTGGAACCTCTCTTTCCTTGACACGTCATCAGAATGACGTCATCTCTGCAACGTCACTCCGAGAGATTTCTCTTCGGGAGTTTTTGATTTCACAATCCCCAGATTATCAAAGCTTCGAACTAAAGTAATTACAAAAGAAAAAATGGGTTTCAAAGAGTTAATAAAGTAGTTAATTAGTCAGGATTAAGTGTTAATTAATCACTTCACAGTTTCAGACTTCATAAATTTTCCCTTGTGCTATATTCAAAACTTCCGAATTCCAAACTCTCGAAATACTTAAATTTAATACAACATTTTAAAACGTGATTAATTATAATATAAAAGTGATTACTTAGGGATTAACTCCTCCACAAATTCGTACTTCAGGAGATTCCCATCCTATCACATCTAAAACTTCAAAACGCAGAACCGTCGAAGTATTAATGACATTTATGATTGATTAAGGTTAATGATTTCAAATAAAGATTGTGAATCACCAGGTAATAAATTCCATTAAGTTTAATAAATTCTTTGTTAGTAGAGCTATACAAAGATCGATAAACTTTTTGAATACAGCACTTCGAATTTCAAAATCATTTTTACCATATACAATTCATAGTTTTTATTCAGTGTAGATCTTATAAACTTCTCTTGTCACAGGTAGGCTAATTCTATTTCCTTGAGGATTATGACGCAATGAAAATATGTAAAGAAGCTTGATGCATCAGGTGATGATTCAAATCCAAATGTAGATGTTCTATCAGACACAAATTTGTGAGTTTCGGACGCCATTAAAACTTGGAAGCATGTTTTTGATGTCTTAGAGCATGAGATCATTAACTATCCAGACGACTTCGCCAAAGAAGAAGATGAGTCCTTTACAGTTAATATTAGATTGGTAGCACATTCAAAACTAAATAAGATCGCTGCACGACCTAGAATCATACCTTACAATGATATGATAAATTGGGCTTTGGAACATGTCGACATCCAAACCAGGAGCGTCATCAACTACCAACAGGTCACTGTTGGCTCTTTCCAACCAAAGAACCTACAAGTAATGTACAAGCTTTACCCTACCCATAAATACACTTACAATGCCACATTTATTCTAGATTTTGAGAGAAAGGAATGCACTCAATACGGTAGAAATGGTCATGATATAGTCAAGACCTGGTGGGGACATACAGAAAAATTCAGATTCGACGCTCATGGTATGTATGCCATGACGTCTTTAGATTCTCATATGTTGTATATACCCATGATTCTCTGTCGCCTACTTGGGAAGAAGAACCCTACACACTTCTTAGTTGAGTGGGTAGCCATCATGAATGAAGTATCCGAGGGTTATACCTTCAATTGGGATAAAATGCTATCTGATAATTTGGCCAAGGAAGTCACTAAGTATAAATCAAAAAAATTAAAAGGGAAACTTGCTCCTTTTTACATGTCAACATACGTTATGGATGCCATTTGTTTCATGACCCCTTTTCCCCTGATGAAATGGAGTTGGACCCCATCCAGTTCTGAGCCAATTCATTTCTACCACTCCAAATTATGGGAGGAGAACACCAAATATTTATTTTACGAAATCTATCACAATGTGGTGGTACCGGTTCACATAGCTATCTACGACCACCCGCCACCCATAATTTCAGAAAAGATTATGGGGAACTTAGACAAACTTGCAGACTGGTTCATTGAGGACAATTTCTCCTATATCAGAGTATTTGGTTGTTCCATTCCTCCTCATGCTCTCCCACAATTTTTACCCGATAGGTTGGTGTGTAGAGAAGTGGCATACCAGATAGTAGCAGGAGGTATCGAAAAGGAGTTGAAAGTAGCTCAGAAAATGTTTGGCCAACTTTCCCCATTCAAGTTGGCATGTTCACATTATTATATTTCGGTCATTCTAAAGTCGAGGCTGCAGCCCTAGAAGATGTCAAATTAGTTGACATCGAGTTCAAGAAGCATGATCCACATAAGATAGTGGAAAGTCATTTGGCTCAATTTAACATGAAGCGATACATCCATGAGAATTATCCTTATGATGAAATGTTCAGGGGAGTTAGATCTTATGAGGAAGTTCAAACTAAATTCCAGTCTTTGCTTCCTGACCAACAAGATGGTTTCCTCAACTTTCAAAAACATAGACAAAACAATTTACCAAAGATATTGCAAGGGGAGTCAAAACCCACGCTTCCTTCACAGGAAGCTAGACCTACAAGATCTGAGCCAAATTTCTCCGCTAAGCACAAAGTTGAGGAAGTCCCAAAAATCCCAGAAGTTTTATTTCACGAAATAAGAGCATCACTGTCAGGACTGAATGATCCACAAGTGTTAGCTTGGTTCGAAGCCTTCATGAATCTAGGACAAGTTGTTCCTCATTCAACACCAACTACTCCTGTTGGCACCCCGAATACAACATGACAAGAACCTTCCACAAAAAATATGTCCCCTATTACATCATTAACCCCCTTACATCCTAGCTTCAGAAATCCTAGTTCCAAACTCATTTTTGTAGGTGAAATTACTCCTATCTTTCCTGAAGAGATGCCTCCCTCAGATTTATTTTTCAGCAAGAAACAAAAAGCTATTGTAAAAAGATAATCTCACAAAAAGGACGGAGTTGTCACTAAAAGGAAAAGATTGGTGTATGATGGGAAAGACCATGATGGTCCCGATTTTGTGAAAGAAGTTGCAGGTTCACTAGGGGCTTTTTCCACTGCCAATCAATGGTCAGTGGACAATTTAACTGAACAAATGCGACATAAATTCCTCTTGGTAGAACAATTAAAAAATGAGATATATAGTATAAAACATACCATTAGAATCAGGATGAACCAAGACATTGATCAAATCAGGGCTAGTCATCAACATCGAATTAAGTAGTTACAGGATAACCTTGAGCTTCCCTACTAGAGTTCACAAACCAACCAAGATTTGATCACTTAGTGTGACGATTTGATTAAGCAGTTGCAGGCCAGATTGACCCTAACAGAGAACACAACGATAGACATTTCAACATTCAAAACACAAGCATCAAAAATCAATGAGAGTCTGGAAGTTGCCCAGAAAGAACTCTATCAAAAAGTAGATTCTATTCATAAGTGCTATCGGGCAGTAGAATTTTCTCTAAAAACTATTTATGTCAAGGAAAAAGAGGCATGCACAACCTGGTCTAAGTTTCAAGAGTTTCTCATATGGAAGAAGAAAGCTAATGCCCCTAGACTTACCCTTCTCTCTCATTATGAACAAGTAAGAGGTGAAATGGCCCTAAATGACTGGGAAACAAATATGGAAGAACGTAAGAAACTTGCCAGAGATGTAAAAAAGTCTTTCCTAGAGGCATTATCTTCAATAAGTAAAAACCTGATTGAATTCGAAGGGAGTAATATCTCAGAATCATTGGGGAAGATTGAGATAGAAATAAACCAACAAAGCTCTAGAAAGAACAAGGAAAATTCTCAGGCGGCCATCCAAGAGATCAACCAGATTGATTTACTTAAAATCAATGAATGGTTGGTTAATCCAAGTTCACAATATCGGGTCACAGTCCAAGAAGTGAACAAGATCCATGAGAAGTTGCCACAAATACAAAAGAACATGTTTGACTTTGAATTGAATGAAAGGATTGAGCCTTCAATATTTTTGGTAGAATTGATGGAAACGTGCACCCAATGCATTGAACAGGGAAAATGTAGTGTAGTTGGGAGAAAATGAAAAAGCATGCACAACGTCCACTTTCTCCACCCACTCTACCTTTCACCCTCCAACCGTCACTTACGGCCCTGTCCATCCCTGCCACCTGCATTCTTGCATCCACTCATCCCACCTCTTTATTGGACACTTGTTCCCCCATCATTCATTTTGTGAATATTTACTCTTCCCTATAACCGTTAGCTATCCCATAATGAGCCAGCACTGAGCTATTCATCTAATTATCCCCCCCCATGTCTTCAACTACAATTCCTAATCAAAGTGAACGCATTCGAAGGGACCGATGACAACGAGATCAAATGGAAAAGAAAGTAAGACAAATGATTGTGGTGGTCTTAATGGACATATGTACCCGACTTAAACATCAAAGGAAAACGAGTGCATCTACAAGATGACGAAGAAACAAAGGAACCACCAAAAAAACTCAACAATATTTGCATGCTGTTATTTTATTCAGATGTATTCTATTTTTAGTCATATACTGTGGGAAGTCCAACAGTTTTCAGTTGTGACAAATTTTGTATAAATATATATATATATATATATTAGATCTATTCGAGGTTACTTCTTGTCGAATGTAAAAGATAAACTCTTTTTGAGTATTAATACAAGTGTAGTTAGAGATTCTAAGTTTCGTTCAATTTGCGTTATGTGTTTCCTCTGTGTTTCCATTTCTCTGAATTTCTTTCTGTAATTCTTGAAGAGTGAATGATTGCAATTTAGTAATACATCTACTGTGATCATAATTTATCAACGGTTCATTCAGTAACAACTTTTCCTTTGTTATTACTGTGAGTAAAACAAGACCTGTGATCTGTGTGAATTACTACATTTTTATATCCCGTTCAAGGGTGCATCTTCTACAGTTCTTCGACTGTGAACAATGTGAGACTTATCTATAATTGATACATGAATTTGTTTTAACAATTTTGTAAATATTTCTAGATCATTTGACATTATAATTGCAACTCAGATAACGAGATACAACCTCTGTACTATCTTATCATTAATTTCATTTAAAGATTATTTCTCAGAAAACTGAAGGTAGAAAAAAGCACTCATAAAACACTTCATTTATAACCTTTGATTCCTAACATTATTCTTTGAGCCTTAGAATCAATCTCAGGAACATCTTTTTGGCGTCATTGCCGGGGACAGAGAAACATAATCATTTTTCCCTGGGAGAATGACTAGGTAAATTTTGGTCTTTGATAGTGAACAAAGATTGAATACATGAATAAGGCTTACTTCATCTTTCACCTGGTGAATCCACCGTAGACAAAGCTATCATTTGGTCGAAAGAATACTAGGAAAAACCCAGACGAAAAGCAGACTATGCTAGTTTCGAATCCTGGAAAATTGTTGAAACCAAAGGGATATCTCAGACAAACTTCTGCATCGGCAGGTAAGGTCCATCAACCTAGAATTATGCAAGTTAATGCTAATATCCCCGCTAAAGAACTAACTCTTAAASAAAATTTTAAACAAGTTCATTCTGTAGAAGYATCAACAAGTAAACCTGAAATTAAGCTTGAAAATCCAAAGGTAATTATTCTTGAAATAAAATTTGAGATTGACCAGACCATCCATGTTTCATTAATAGATACTTTTACTAGTGAAAACAAATAATCCATTTCAATACCCACTATCGTTAGTACTCAACCTATCTTTTCTCTTCCCGAAGTAAAAGTTTATGTTTTCAAAAATCCTGAAGATTATCTTCTTTACTCAGATTCATCCCCCATTACTTTTCTTATCTATAAATCAGGTAAATGTGAAGAGCCAAACTCAAGTTTTCATTTTCCCCCTCATCTAGATCTTCCGTCTACTCATGATCATTTTCCCGAAGTTCATTCACAACATCCCAAAGTAGTCAAAAGATCAATAGACCAGTCTTTTGAAGTTTTTGAAAATCTCCATTTTAGTCATCGAATTCCATCTCCTAGACTTTCAATGGCCGATGTTGGGGGCGCTAGTGCTAGAGGTGCTGCAGGTTCAGGGGCTGGTGGACAAGCTCAACCCCCTAGGATATTTTCCAAGGTCACCAATAGTTATACTCCCTTATTTATTCCTTCTATCTTGCATGATTTACCTGAAAATTACATGAAGAGCCTCCCTAAATTCACGAGAGAAGGGGATCTAACAACAACATAAAATATAGCTTTTTTCGATCAATTTGTTGATATTTTTGGTATTGAGCACGAGGATGTTTACACGAGACTGTTAGTACATACTTTTTAAGGATAGGTAAGAACTTGGTTCAAGGGACTTCCAGTTGGTTCTATACGATCATATAATGATCTGGAAACTTCCTTCCTAAGGAAATGGGGCGAGAAAAAAGATCATATTTATTATTTAATCGAATTCATAGTCTTGAGAAAGAAAACTTCTAAATCAGTCCTAGAATTTATCCAAAGATTTAATAAGCTTTATCACAAAATCCCAACTGAATTTAAAACTTCTCAACCAGCTGCAAAAGTCACTTTTGTAGGGGCTTTTGATTCTGATTTCGCTCTACTTTTGAGAGAAAGAAGTTCCACTACTTTAGAGGGAAGGCAAGATGATGCTATAGAGATTGAATCAAATATGACGGAATTAGGGAAGTTGAAAACTAATGTTGAGATGGGAACAAGAAAAACCAGGGGTTTTAAAGAACATGCAGGGCCCTCTGAATCTGGAAAATCTGCGTAGGAAAAAATGGATGAGATGGCCAAAATTATTAAAGATTTATCGAACAAAATTTCCAGGATGGAAATAGAACAATCCAAACCTAACCCATATGTTAGGAGTCAATTCAGGAGAAATCCTAATCCTCAGATACAAGAAAGGCAAATAAAAAATCAGGATTAAAAGATTCAAGCTCCATTTAAAATTGATAATTTCATGCAGAGAGATGAGGTGCAAGATTATGAGGAATTAGAGGAAGATCTAAACAACCTCAATGATGATGATCTTGAGCCTCACCTAACCAAGCAGGATTATGGGAAATACTTAGATCTGGAATCTCTGTTTAATAATGATGAAAACATCAACAATTTGGGGGAATATACATACAAAGGTCTCGCTGACTCAATAATGGTCGAGATTCAACATAAATATGATTTGAGGCCAAGAGAAAAAAGTTCTACAAATATTCCACCAAAAAATATTTTATTACGAAACAAAGAAAATGAGGCTACAGTTGCAAAATCATCAACTAAAATGCAAGCCGCCCGAATAAAGCAAGTTGAAATGAAAGAGGTACAAACTAAGAAGCCGAAAAATACAGAGGCTAAACTTCAGACCAGGGAAATTGAAAAACGAATTGGGACTTTCAATTTAGAGAATGAACTTAATAAAAATTAAGATTCCAATGCCTTTGGTTGAACTTTCTAGGAACCCGATCTATAAAAAACAAATCACTAAAGCAATAAATTTTTCTGATGCTGAATGACAAGCTGATGTTATCAATTTGCAGGATGAAAAACCTACAATCATGTTCGGACCACACATTGAAAGCAGTAAGGATTTTGTTACTCTGTTCTATATTACATTGAATGTGCATGATCATTTACTTCACAATTTCATGTTAGACTCAAAAGCCTCACAAAATTTAATTCCTAATATTATCATGGAAAAATTCATCCTTGAAATTACCAGACCTTATCAAGATTTATACTCTTTCGATTCTAGAAAGGTTAAGTGTCTAGGTATGATTAAAGATCTAGTTGTAAACCTTGCTCAGGTTCCTGTGAAAAGTATTCTTATGGATGTGGTTATTGCTGATGTTCCTTACAAGTATGGTATTCTTCTATCCAGATCTTGGGGTGCTAAGCTAGGAGGATCAGTTCAACTAGACATGACCTATGCTACAATTCCAATTTTTCGGGGACAATTTACTCGACTGTACAAAGAAACTAGACTGGCGTATACCGTAAGTGACCCTCAAAAACCAAATAAATACCCAATATATGTTGCTGATCAAGATTTAGGAAATTGTATATTATCCATAGATGACGATTTTGAATAATGTATATAAGAAGAAAATAAAAAAATATAAATTTCAAAGAAAAATATAAATGCTAGAGAAGGGATGTGGAAAATGTTCTTCAATGGTGCTTCATCCTGCAAAGGAGCATCAGATGGAGTTTTATTCGTGGCACCATGCGATGAGTATGTTATTCCTTTCTATTATAGATTACAATGGTAGGTCAATTATACCAATAATGTTTGTGAATATGAAGCTTTAGTCTTAGGATTAGAAGCTGCAAGAAAATTAAAAATCGAACATTTGATAGTTTATGGTGATGTTGAGCTCATTGTAAAACAAATAAAAAAACAATATCAAGCTAAGCATACGAGATTGAGATCGTATATAAATTGTTCCTGGGATCTTATAGAGAATTTCTTCTCGTCCTTTAATATTCACTCTATTCCCAGAATGCAAAATCAACAAGCTGATTCTTTGGCCAAAGATGCTGTGACTTTCATACAACCTACGGTTTTGAAGCTAAAATATCATATTGAGATGAGACATAGACCTTTGATTCCGAAAAATTTTCAACACTGGCAAGTGTTTGAAGAAGATGAACAAATCAAATAGTTCTTGGAAATGGTTGATGATTTTTATGAGACCCACATAGATCAAGAAAATCATAATGATCCTGCTTGGATTATGTAGGAAGGAGAGAACCCAAAGAAGTTCAAAGATAAAATTGCAAATCATCTTATTTTCTTACTTAAAAACAATCAAATTCCTAGAGGTCTGATCCCCTTATAAAGGTTGTTTGACCAGGATGATATACCTTTGAAGTCTACTTTTCAACCTCAACCTGAAGAAGTTGAATATTGTAACGTAGGAACTAATGAAAATCCCAAAATGGTCAAAATATCAAAAAATATTTCGGCACAAGTAAAGAGTAAATACACCGAGTTAGTTAAACAATATAAAGATGTTTTTGCATGGTCTTATGATGATTTAAAAACTTATGATACTTTTTTTATTGAACACAAGATTCCCTTAAAACATGGTATTAAACCTTTCAGGTAGAAGCTTAGACAAATAAACCCAATTCTTCTGCCGATAATAGAAAAGGAGGTTTAAAAACTCCTTGATGAAAAAATCATCATTCCCCTCAGATACT
>ML798121.1:40912-51296 GCA_009831015.1 Picea engelmannii
TTCCCCCTACTCACCCTTTATTGCAACTCACTGTTTGAAGTTTATCAAGACCTCACTCGTTCACGTATACCTAGCCTAGTTTCAGAGTTGAGACGATGTTGTCCTGAGTTTACCTCCATTTGATCACCCCTTTAAACAAATCGTGACATTAAACTGATGGGTGTCGGGCTCTGCTCCTGTAAGCAATCCAGGAGTGACTTCTGATGCTAACAGTATGAGTTCCTACTCTTCTTATAGTTCAATTAAAATTTTAAGAAAATTCTTTTTGAAATGAACGTGAAGGAAGTTTTTCTTATGATAATACTATCACCCGACCTAAAAATCAGAGAGGTATAAAATTACAACTTAAAGTGTCATGATGATAAATTCTAAATCCATATCTGAAATAAAAATAAAAATGAAAAAGCTCGAAGGAATTTTGAACTAAATACACAAACTTGTGTGGGATTATGATATTTTGTGTCAGATCCTCCGAATCCTCGATTTGGTTATTTTACCTATCCCCAAGTTCCTACCCACTTAAGATTTCATTTATCCTTTCTTATTCTTCATAGAAAGAAAGAAACTTACCTTGACTTGGAGAACTTAAAAACATATTTTCAAAACGAGATTAGACAAAAATCTTTATGTTCCTTTGATTTTAATTGAAAAAAATATGTCTAGGCTAATCCTAATAATTTTAGCTCTTCTATCGGACTTTAAATTGACTAATTCACTCAATGTTGATCCCTGAAAGATTAAGATCCCCTAAATTTTTTCCTATAGGCGAAGGTGTATTGAAAATTGGAAGAAAGTTAGTTTCAAAGTATTCTTAAAATTGTTGATAGACATTCTTTTCAAAAATTTTAAAAAGATATCATCCCTTGTATGTTAAATACAGATTGAGTCCCCCCACTTCAAAATATTAAAATATAAGATAGATGGTGAAAGGAAATTCATAAATTGATTTCCCCCATTTTTTCCAAAAGATATGATGAAAGGAAATTCATATATTGATTGCCCTCATCTCAGGGAAATGTAAAAGTGTTAATTGAAGTGGTGAAAGGAAATTCAATGGGAGAAGTAGATAATTTCACTGGGGTACTAAACAAGATCGTTGGAAGTGAAGCAATATCTATGATATCTGAAAGGATGTCATACATATCTACATGTCATAATCTATTATCTAGTTCTCTTTCCGGTGATATTTACATCCCGAACCAACTAGGGATTCCCTAAATAAATTGTTACATCCGCTTAACCTTGAAGCGAACAAAGTTGGTTGAAGACTGATATTTTTGTTAAAGTTATTTTGATTATCTTAAACAATTCTAAAATCAGTTTTAGGAAAGGAAATTTTAAATAACTGAACTCGAGATCAATCATTAAGTATGTTTTGTAGGTTTTTTTGGATTTGGTTAAGTTCATTTTTCTATGTATGATTAAATCTTGAAAGAAAACTGGAAAATGTTTTTCAAAAAGAAATAACGACTCCATTTAAACAATAAAGGCACTTGGTCTACTGTTCTTTCACACCTCACAGGGAGCCACAATCCCTAGATGGAGCCTATGTTAGAACATGCATAATTTTGAGCTTTATATATTTTACCTCTTAGAAATAAAAGTTTACCCAAAAAAGCAAAAAACCATAGAAAACGACCTTTTAAAATTAAAATAAATCCATTGGTTGTTATTTATCAATAAGGAACTTACGGTATCTACCGTCAATGATAAACTCTAATTTGATCGAATGATCCTAATGATCTCCGAAGTTTTGAAGCCACTTGAGTTTTAAAAGAAAACCTTTAACGGTCGCTTTGCAGCTTCACGGTTCAGGTATTCCAACAAACCTAAAAAAAGAAAACCCGAAACTACGAAGTACCGAATATAGCCACTCATGAGTTTTCCTAAATAACTTACAGACACAATTCATAGGACACATGTCCTTTAAAAATCTTTTCCTGGGTTGACATGTGGCACTTACTTTTGACATTTACGTCAGATGATTCACACGTTTTCAAGTGACACGTGGCACCTCTCTTTCCTTGACATGTCATCAAAATGACGTCATCTCTGCCATGTCACTCCGAGAGATTTCTCTTGAGGAGGTTTTTATTTCACAATCCCCGGATTATCAAAGCGTCGAAGTAAAGTAATTACAAAAGAAAAAAGGGGTTTCAAAGAGTTAATAAAGAAAATAATTTGTCATGATTAAGTGTTAATTAATCACTTCACAATTTTGGACTTCAGAAATTTTCCCTTGTGCTATATTCAAAACTTATGAATTCTGAACTCCCAAAATACTTGAATTTAATATGACATTTTAAAACATTATTAATTAGAATATAAAATGGATTACTTAGGGATTAACTCCTCCGCAAATTCGGACTTCGGGAGATTTCCATCTTGTCACATCCAAAACTTCTGAACGCAGAACCATCGAAGTATTAATGACATTTATGATTGATTAAGGATGATGATTTCAAATAAAGATTGTGAATCACCAGGTGATAAATTCCATTAAGTTTAATAAATTCTTCGTCAGTAGAGCTATACGAAGATCGATAGACTTTTTGAATAAAGAACTTCGAATTTCAAAATCGTTTTTACCATTTGAAATTAGCAGTTTTTATTCAGTGTAGAGCTTACAGACTTCTCTTGTCATAGGTAGGATAATTCTGTTTCCTTGAGGATTATGGCACCACGAAAATCTGGAAAGAATCTTGATGCATCGAGTGATGATTCAAATCCAAATGCAGATATTCTATCAGACATCACTCCGTGAGTTGCGGACACCATTAAAACTTGGAAGCAGGTTTTTGATGTCTTAGAGCATGCGATCATTAACTATCCAGATGACTTTGCCTAAGAAGACGACGATTCCTTTATAGTTAAGCTTAGATTGGTAGCACAGTCAGAACTACATAAGATTGCTGCACGACCTAGAATCATACCCTAGAACAATATGATAAATTAGGCTTTGGAACATGTCGACATCCAAACCAGGAGCATCATCAACCACCAGCAGGTCATCGTTGGATCTTTCCAACCGAAGAACCTACAAGTAATGTACAATATTTCCCCTACCCCTAAATACACTTAAAATGCCACATCTCTTCTAGAGTTTGAGAGAAAGAAATGCACTCAATACGGTAGAAATGGTCATGATATAGTCAAGACCTGGTGGGGACATATGGAAAAATTTAGATCCAACGCTCATGGTATGTATGACATGACGTCTTTAGATGCTCATATGTTATATATACCCATGATTCTTTGTCACCTGCTTGGGAATAATAACCCTACACACTTCTCAGTTGAGTGGGTAGCCATCATGAATGAAGTAGCCGAGGGTTATACCTTCAATTGGTATAAAATGCTATCTGATAATTTGGCCAAGGAAATCACTGAGCATAAATCAAAAAAATCAAAAGGGAAACCTGCTCCTTTTTACATGTCAGCATACATTATGGATGCCATTTGTTTCATGACCCCTTTTCCCCTGATGAACTGGAGTTGGGCCCCAACCAGTTCAGAGACAATTCATTTCTACCACTCCAAATTATGGGAGGAGAATGCCAAATATTTCTTCTATGAAATCTGTCACAACATGGTGGTACCGATTCACATAGATATCTACAACCACCAGCCACCCAAAATTTTAAAAAATATTATGGGGAACTTAGACAAACTTCCAGACTGGTTCATTGAGGAGAATGTCTCCTATATCAAAGTATTTGGTTGTTCCGTTCCTTCTCATGCTCTCCCACAATTTTTACCCAACAAGCTAGTGTGCAGAGAAGTAGCATACCAGACAATAGCAGGAGGTATCAACAAGGAGTTGAAGGCATCTCAGAAAAAGGTTTGGCCAACTTTCCCCATTCAAGTTGGCATGTTCACATTATTATATTTCAGTCATTCTAAAGTAGAGGCCGCAACCCTGGAAGATGTCAAATTAGTTGACATCGAGTTCAAGAAGCATGAACCACATAAGATAGTGGAAAATAATTTGGCTCAATTTAACATGAAGTGAAACATCCATGAGAATTCTCCTTATGACGAAATGTTCAAGGGAGTTAGATCTTATGAGGAAGACCAAAGTAGATTCAAGAATTTTCCTCCTAACCAACAAGCTGGTTTCCTCAACTTTCAAAAACACAGACGAAACAATTTACCAAAGATATTGCCAAAGTTTATAAAAGTTGGTGAAAATCTCTGTACCGACCTTGTACTGAATAAGGAGTTGGAAGTGGTTTAGAAAAACCATGGCAAGCTCACCAAATGACACATATTTGGAACTCTCCAGTTCTATATATCATTTCACGATGACCCTAGTGAGGGTACGCTGGAATAAATGTAACCAGATCGAGTCACCGTTTAAAGAGTTGGATGAGCACCATAAGTGAAACACCGTTACGTGGTCTTGTGGAATTCACCACTTTTCACTTTGAACTTTGGTATGTCCAATGGTAGTTTGGTGGGAACCACAGTCCATCTTGGTTCGTGACGAATCAGTTCATTCATCAATTTATACAACTATGGAAAATGGAGAGTTGCTAGAAAAGGTAGCCTGGACTGCGTCATTGACTGATTAACAGATTGAAAAGAGGGTCCTATATTGTAACTGGAACTAGGTTTCCAGTAAGAGTTTGTCAATGGACCAAAGATTTGGGTAAAACCTTGTTGGCTTTGGTTAAATGAAGGATAACCTCCACCCATCTGATTCCTGGATGGAAGAACATGGTTTCCCCCTGTTGGACTACCTTACGAAGGAAATATTCCTTGCATGGGGTTCTACTGACCAAGAAAGGGGTTTCCCCCTGACAACATCCCTTGCGAAGGGAAGGACACTTGCATGGGATTCCACTAAACTTGGAAGGGGTTGCCCCCAACTGGTACTGCAGATGTGGTGAAAGGATTACTCGTGAATCCATTCTATAATGTGAACGGAGTGGAATTTGAAGGCATGCAAGTGGCACCCTGTTGGTTATATCGATGACTTATTACTTCTTCTTGGGTTGAACCAGGTTCAGATCTCAACAGGTTTCCAAAAAACCCCTCTAAAAATATCGACCTTCCTGGTAAAATAAAAGGCAACGCTGCTGTAACAACCCCGACCATCCATGCCGGACCATGCTACGCCAGAGAACTCTTACTGTTCTATCTTTGTGGAAAATACTGTAACATACCTAGTATCCAACTGAGCTATGCCACATGAATTTTTCGAACTGCATGTAATTAAAATTTACACACATAACTCTTGCGGAAGCATTATATATAAAATGTAAACAGATAATACATTTCGTAAATGCATGGATTCACACTGAAATAACAGTAAACAGAGACATGCAACATATACAGGAAATACTGTTGGCACAGGGGCAGACCCAGGGTTCAACGCTCAAGAACACACCAACAAAACCCTAGCTTGACAACACCTACGAAGCAGATGCAGTCTCACCCGAGGTAGCGGTAGGGGTGGTTGCAAGACTCAGGTGTCTGCAACCTTAGTTGGGACATAGATCTGTGATTATCTTTATTATAGCGCACTTATCATCAATTATTCCTTAACATACATTCATTAATACACTTCACATAAAGCACAGATCACCACAGTAATTACTCAGATCTGGCACTTAGCAATGATAAATAGGTTATACCTAATAGATTAAGCAATTAGCATATTATATATCATATATAGCATGCATTCATATCTCATAAGCACAAAGCATCAATAGATCTATCTAAACATATCAAAGCACTTAGCAAGAGAGAGACAAACACATCAGCACAATACATAGAGTTATCGTGGTTCACCCCCACCCTGGGGCTACACCCATAAAGTCTTCTTCTTTTATTATCTTCTGTAAACCAAGTTACAACAAAAAGCCTTCAAGATCCTACCTCACCTAGGACAAGAGATCTGCTCAACTCGCTAGATCCTCTTTCCCCGGGTAGATCCAAGCACTAAGTCCTTCCCTGACTCGTGCACTCAACACTTACAATACTTACAGTAGGCACAAAGCTCTTACAGTCACACAGATGTCTGATCACATAGATCTACTTTATGCACTAAGCCATTCACTTTACATCACATAGATGACACACACATCTCTTTTCTTACATTGCCTACCCTTCTATTTATACATACAAAAGGCCTAAATAAGGGCCGATATCCCTTTCCCATTACAATATTCCCAAAAATCCCAAAAATCCCAAAAATCCCTAAAAAGGAGTGAAGATCCCATGATCTCCTCTTCTCCATGTGCTCCTTCTCCGACTGGATGCTAGAGTACCAAAAATAGTCAAATATGACCAAGTATTCCTCAAAACTTGGTCAAGGGTCAACATGCCCCCAACACTCACCTGTGACTCGTCCCGAGTCACTTAGGTCTGTCCAAATCTGCTTCAAGCACCTCGAGTTTAGCTCGAGCCTCTTCGACCTGTTTCTTTGTGATTTCTTCTTGCTCGACGAACTCCTGGATGAGTGCTTTATTGACTGGTGCTGCTAGGTGCTGCTCTGCTATAATCACAACCTGTTGTAGCTCTGTCCCTTGGTTCTCAATCTCTCAAAATAGTTGACATGCCTTATCCTGCAAAGGTTGAAGTTGTTGTGTGACTTCCATGACCTTGCTCTGGATCATGTGGATCTGCTGCTGTGCGATGCATTGCTCGTGGGATCGCTTCATTTCTCTATGGTTGATAGGGCCTTCAACTGCATCTGAAGTCTATCTGCATGCTGCTTTGCCTCCTGGAGCTGTGAATCCAGTTTATGCAATTCCGGGTTCTCGGTCAGGTTCTCATGTATCTGCGCACTTATGGTACTTAGTTGTTTGCATTCTTCAGTGAGTTCTTTAATCCTTTCTACTGTACCCCGGGTAGTTATTTCTCACTGGTCGCGCTCTTCTTGTGGGGTACTTGGGATGATCTGAAGCTCTAAGTCCATGACTCTTTGCTGCAGTTGCTGAATAACTTCAGCAAGCTTCATCACTTGATGGTCTAAGGGTTATTTGGCCTTTTGTTCTAAGATGATCACAGAGCGAAATGCTATGTTGACAACTTCTTTGATCCCGATTTGCTTTGCGAGAAGCTGCTCCTTCTCCTTTTGGATTTTTGCTCTGTCTTTATTAAATTTCTCTTGTATGGCCTCCTTCTCTTGCTGTGCAGCTTGGCGCTACTCTATGATTTCCTCCTATGCTTGCTTTAGGGCTTGGGTGTCCTGCGTTGTTACTTCTTCTGCTTTCCGAAGGCGTACTTCGACTATGTTGGCAATCCTGCGGAGTTGAACTGATTCATCTCCTGCTTCTGGTGTTCCTTCTGGCATGGGCACAATGAAGACTGCATGGTTAAACTGAAGTGCTCACTTCACTCCTTGGAGCTCGGCTTCAATTCTATCATACATCGTCTGTTTCTTGGCCTCCTTCTTTTTTGTAATTTCTTCTATGGCTTCATTCAAAGTTGCGAGGAGAAAGCTGAAGTCATCGGGGGTGAGCATTGTCTTCATCTTGGTCACGGTCTCTTTTTCTTTCTTCTTGGAGGAAGACTTCAAAGGTGACCCTTTTCTCTTCTTTGGAACTTTGACTTCATCTTCTGGTTGTTGTTCAACTTCCTCTAGGTCATCATTGTTACCTTCTTGGTCGGGTGTGATGGAAGCTGTCTTTACAGAGTAGATATCTACATCCTGAACCTCTTCAGGCTTCTTTGTTTCCTTGTCTTCTTTGTCTTCTTCATCTTACTGGGCCTAGGTGTGTCCTGTGCAGCTTCTAAGCTGTCAATGTCTGAAATGTCCACTGGATTTGCTGGAACAAGGAGGTTTTCCGACCATTCCTTGGTGATTTTTTCTAGGTCTTCTTTGATTAGCTTATAATAGGAATGAAGATGTTCCTGGTGTTCATCAGTGCGTGGAGTTAGATATATAAAGTGGAGGTCTGCGCTGAACTTTATCACTGGTCAAAACCTTTGTAAAGTGTTCAGGGTTATGCAAGGTTCACCCCCTATGCCTTCTTTCAGTTGGTTATAGTATCTGTGAAAAATGGCATTTGATTGCCACTACTTGCTCATGTCTGTCGAGTACCATAAGGTAATGAACTTCTCAGCTAATGGCTTGAATGGGTTGAGGTTTGGGAAGGTTGTGCCTTCCAGTAGCTCCCATGCAACAAAGGTGATCAATATTAGCATCTAGCTAAAGTGGAATTCATGCCCCTAGTCTTGGGCTTCTCTACAGTCAATTTCTAGCTAATTGACCAAGTATTTTTCCCAAATCATTTGTAGTCCCTCTGCGCATTTTCTTGCGAGGTCCACTATGAAGCCTGATACTTGTGCAGGTCTATTCCTACGTACCAACTTCCCTGCTATTAGCTGACATGAGAGGCGCATTGCACCACTCTTGATAGAGGCTACCTTGTAACCTCGCGCGCCTTTTTCAACATTTCCATAAGCCTATTTAATCTTTTGTGAAAGAGCATGGTCCACGGTCTTTCCAAGGTAGTACTCATGGGGATTAGGGACCTGCATGCTAAGCCTGGTAATCCTGTTGATCAACGCTAGATCAACAATTATGCGAGGATTTAACCACAGGTATCCTCTGTGGTAACTTGCTAGCATCAATTTCACACAAGCAGTCACCTCCTGATGTCTGCCAAAGTGCAGTATTTTCATAACGTTGAACAGAGTAGACTACTTAAGGTTCATCATCCATTGCTGAGGGACGATCTTTGAATTCTGGGCCTTAGTCCTTGTTAAGTAATTAGATGGTGCGAGCATGCTGTAGGCTTTACGGTCTCCCAGGTTGAAGTCGCAAAACTTCAACGCTGTAACCTTGTCTTGAGCTGCGTGGTAGGTGCGAACTCCTTTTGGTAGATATGCAGTGACTAGGGTGTATTCAAAGTCTCTAGGGACACTTTCCCTATTAATATCACCACTTAGAGGGGGAATGTAAGCTGGTAGGATGGTTGGCACTAACTTCGCGTTGGCTACGTCGTCTCTATGCTTAGTTCTCGACTCTGGGCCGGCTTGAGATGTTCCAGCTCTAGCAGTCGATGGGGAGGTTGCCACACCTCTTGACGAAGAGGCTTGGAATCCAGTGGACATTCCTCTTTTCGACATGATTCTTTCTATCCTCAAGCTAGCAAGTACTTCTCTCACCGATTCTTCTGCTGCGCTAAGATCGTCGGACATGTAAGCTCAGGATCACTGTCTCAGGTTATCAATGGACTGTTGGTACTGTAATCAGATAGAGAATAAAACTGGAGTAATCACTGTTTCATAATGCAGGTATTCAGTAAGCTTAAGGTCTCAATTGGAAAAAGTGTCTTCTAGGCATGGCGCGATGGAATAAGTAACTCTGCAACAGACTACTTGCAATGGATATGAAGCTTCCATGACCTTTTTTATATCCATTAAGGTGAGGTCCAATGGTTTGGTGGTGGTATTTTAATGCTTTTCCACCCGTTCAAGGCGGAAGTTGAATGGGTATATCGGTCAACGGCTATATTGCTTCACCATGACGAAGTACCGGGTGTTGCTGTTCTGATATCCTGGCGAAGTTCAAATTCTGCATGTTTTCTTTCTGCAGGGTTCCTTCTAGCACATTCTGTATTTTTTCCAACTTCGCTTTCTTCTTCATGAGTTTCCTCGACCTCTTGCCAGTGAGCTTCATCTCAGTCAACCTTTTTCCATTCTGATTCTTTTCTTCTTTAGGCATGGTAACTTCGCGTTGTGGGGTAGGGTTCATGATCGATGTTTCTTCCTTCATTAGCTCTGGGGTAGGTTCCCTACTTTCTTGTTCTTGTACTCGTTCAAATCTGACATTCAAGTCTTGATACCTAAATAGCTTCATGTTATCCTCCCGTTCTTCGATTAAGTGCGCTATTCTTCTGGCCACAAAAGCCTTTAACTCTTTCTTATTTTGTTCTAAGTTTGCCTCTTCTTGCTTTCGACTCTGATCTCTCACAATCCAAGTTTTGCCTAACAAAACTAGAAACAGAGCACTGATTTCCATGAACGTAACAATCTCAAAATCTTCTTCTATTGAGGTGCCATGGGTAGTCATGGCTATTTGGGTAATCCGTCTGTTATAACCCTAAATTGCACCATCCATGCTTACCTAGCATCAGGCCAACTCATTGCCCTTCATTGCCAAAGCCATGCTGAACAGACTCTTTAAAAACCTCTTAAAACAAGTAACCCGTGCCCTAACCTATTACTGGGCGCATTGGAACGCTGGCAGGACTTATACTGCACGTGTTGGAACGCTGGCTGGCCCACTATAGCACGCGTTTACCTAACAAAGAAAAAAATCAGGAAAGTTTCCGCCGGGACGAAAAGATTTGGGTCAGTTAACTGGAACTCCCAGCCATGCATGGCCGAGAGTTCATCCAAAACCCTAGCTCCTTCTAGCCTATAA
>ML798121.1:51346-65552 GCA_009831015.1 Picea engelmannii
ATAGCACGCGTTTACCTAACAAAGAAAAAAATCAGGAAAGTTTCCGCCGGGACGAAAAGATTTGGGTCAGTTAACTGGAACTCCCAGCCATGCATGGCCGAGAGTTCATCCAAAACCCTAGCTCCTTCTAGCCTATAAAAGAAGGGGTAGGGGTATTATTCAAAGGAGGAAAATCATAGCAAAGAAACTCTGCCCAATTTCTGAATCCGTTTTGTCCCAACCCTTTAGCCTTTCCTCAATCTTTAGGAGAATTCAAGCAAAGCAGTTGGAGGACAAAGAAGAGGAGGAGCCCAGGATCAGGATCGAGGAACGATGGCTGGTCTCTATAATCATTGTAAGTTGATTCATCTTGAGATTAATAAAAAGATACTTTTTTCCGTCCCAAATGCAAGAATCTCATATGTTGTGTTTGATTCATGTTTAATCTCTAACCCTCTAGTAGACCAATAGCATGCATGCGTAGTTTTGTCTTGATTGCAGGATCGCTTTTTGGAAGGAGCAGCAGAAGCAAGGGGATAAAGCGCAATGGAGGATCTACACCAACCGTCGATAAAAAGGTTATTTGGTTCTTTCCATGTTTGCATGCGAAAAAGGGTTTTAGGTTTGGGGTAGAAGGTTAAAAGTAATTTCTTAAGGGTCATGATCTGCATGCAAGTTTAAGCCCTAGCTTGTTAGTCCGTAGGGTAGAATTTCCCCACAACAGAATTGGTGACTCAATATCTCCCGAAACCCCGACATCGTGGAGAATGTCTTCGTCGGAGCATATTTCTCCCCTGAAGAGATTCAGATTTACACAGATCTTTTTAAATAATTCCGCGATGTTTTTGCTTGGTCTTATGAGGAAATGCTAGGCATCGATCCGAAAATAGTTGAACACGAAATCACAACGTACCCTGACGCTAAGCCTGTTTGACAAAAACTTCATCCAGTTAATCCTAGGAAAGTAGCAACCATCAAAGCTGAGGTTGAGAAATTGCTTAAGGTAGGGTTCATATACCTTATTCACTTGACTCAATGGGTGTCAAATCCCGTGCCAGTCGATAAAAAACAAGGCACGATTCGTGTCTGTACCGATTTCCGTGATTTGAATAAGGCATGTCCAAAAGATAATTATCCAACCCCATTCATCGACCAGATCATTGATGAGTGCACCGGTTGTGAAGCCTTTTCTTTCATGGATGGTTTCTTGGGCTATAACCAAATCCAAATCAAACCTGAGGACCAACACAAAACGACATTCATTTGTCCGTGGGGTACATTCACCTATCGAAAAATGCCTTTTGGTCTCAAGAACGCTGGAGCCACTTTCCAGCGGGCCATGTCTTTTGTGTTTCATGACCTCAAACATATATTCGAGGCCTATCTAGGTGATTTAGCATCACGCTCTCGCAAGCGAAAGGATCATCCTATGCACCTCCGACTAATCTTCTAAGGCTGTCGCTACTTCCGGATTCGCTTAAATCCCAACAAGTGCAGATTTTGCATCACGTCAGGACGTTTGTTAGGTTTCATCATTTCAACAACGGGGATCATGGTCGATCCTCTTAAGGTGGAGGCAATAGTCCAGTTTCCCCCCCCACGCACAATTTTACAACTTCAAAGTCTTCAAGGCAAGGCAAACTTCTTACGACGCTTCATCGCCAACTATGCCGAAATTACCAAGGGATTCATGCGTTTACTGAAGAAATACGTTCCTTTTCTCTGGGATGAAGCCATGCAACGCTCTTTCGATGCATTGAAACACGCCCTTACAACCGCACCTTTGCTATGGCCACCGAATTATAACAAGGATTTCCTCTTATATCTGGATGCCGCAGAGTCAACCATAGGCATGGTTTTAGTTCAGGAAGATGATTCATTTTCTGAGTACGTGATCTATTACCTGAGCCGAGGCCTCGTAGTACCAGAACTTAATTATACCCATCTCGAAAAGCTTGCGTTGGCAGTAGTTCATGCTGTTCAACGGTTCCGTCACTATGTTCTGTTTCGCAAGACCACCGTCATAGCTGTCGTGAATCCATTCCAGTACATGTTGACATGACGATTTATCGACAACAAAATCAATAGATGGATGGTAATCCTCCAAGAATTCGACTTAGACTTCGTTTCAGCCAAGTCCAAAAAGTCGTTGGTCTTCGCAGAACTTATCTCGAAACTTCCAGTTGAGTTAGGTGACGTTGTGCCTGAGGAATCGCCTATCCAGGGGGATATGTTTTTGATTGAATCATCAGACCCCTGGTACGGAGATATACTAATCTATCTCCAGACTTTGAAGTGCCCCACCTCTGCTTCTCGTGATGAGCGCCGACGGATACGCCATCATGACAAGAACTTTATCATACTCAATGATACGTTGTATCGGAGAGGGGTAGACTGTATCCTGCGTCGGTGTCTCACTCATGAGGAGGCCGTCATAGTGCTCAATGACTGTCATACAAGAGCTGGTGGAGGTCATTTATCTGGGTTGGAAACAACCCAAAAGATCTTACGAGCAGGTTACTTTTGGCCCACACTTATTAAAGATTGTATTGAGTCGGTCAAGAAGTGCCATCCGTGCCAAATATTCTCACGGAAGATGAGGGCACACCCAACTCCCATGTTTCTTGTTATCATCGTCGGTCCCTTCACTAAGTGGGGAATTTATTACACTACTTGCAACCCCCCATCAGCCAGGGGGCACCGCTATATCATTGTGGCTGTCGACTACTTCACTAAGTGGGTCGAAGCTATGCCGACATTCAAAGATGATGGAGAGACTGCAACTCTCTTCTTATTTAACCAAATTATATCACGATTCGGCGTCCCGAGAGAGATTATCACTGACCATGGCAGTCACTTTCAGAATCAAATGATGTCTGAGTTAACATCAAATCTTGGGTTACGGTAGGAACACTCATCACCTTACTACCCCCAAGCCAATGGGCAGGTGGAAGCTGTTAATAAGACGCTTAAGACAATGCTACAACGAACCATCAACTCAGCTAAGTACAACTGGAATTTGATGTTATACTCAGCATTATGGGCTTACCGAACATCAGTTAAGACTGCAACCGGCTTCTCACCTTTCCAACTCGTTTACGGGCTGGAAGCAGTCTTGCCCATCAAATGTCAAATTCCATCCCTAAAATTGGCAGTACAATTATTTCCAGACACTTCTCCACTTGAAGAGCGGTTAGTACACCTTGAGCAGCTTGATGAACATCGTCATGATGCGGCACTGGCCAACGAGGCTCATAAACATAAGGTTAAGTGTCAATATGATAGGTCCGTGCGTCCTTGGGTTTTTTCTGAGGGCGACCTTGTCCTGGTTTACGACCAAGATAAGGACCCCCTGGGGGCAGGAAAGTTTAAACCCATGTGGTTTAGACCCTTCATTGTTAAGGAGGTTTTAAAGAAGGGTTCTTATCGTTTGGTCGATTTTGAAGGGAATGCTTTGGCGGAGCCTAGGAATGGGCTCTACCTCAAGAAGTACTACTCATAGGGTCACTGTGGGTAACTTTTTGTAACATATGTATAGTCTTTGTGCTATTACTTTTTTACGTTTCTTTTGAAAAATGTGTCATGGACGTGTCATTAATGTTATCTTTCATCACTATAGCAGATGTCAAGTAAGTTCGAGGTGTTCATTGGGTCTGCGGACAATGCTAGTAGACACACGCAGAGGCTTGCCTCTGCAGCTTGGGTAATCTTTACACCGCAGGGTCAGTTGTTATCTTCCAGAGGAATATGCTTAGGTGACACCACAAAAAATGTTGCTGAGTATAGCGCAGTTATTGAGTTTCTTCGTGACGCTTTGTCATTGGGTATCTCTCGTCTCCGGGTCTATCTAGATGCTCAACTAGTTGTGTCGCAGCTAAATAGAATATACCGGGTGCATGCCCCAACTTTACACCGACGATTCCTTAGGGTACGTCTCTTGGAACACAACTTTGATTATATTACATATTTTCATGTTCCTAGGAGTCTAAATCAAATCACAGATACTCTAGCTAATCACATTTTAGATTGGCATCTTGCTCACACATAAAAATATCATGATCATACACATGTAAATACATCTTTGCACACATAATCCATAAATACACAGAAAAGAAATAAAAACCATATATAAACATTTTGAAAATGCTCAGAGTACATATATGGGCGCAAGCGCCTAAAAAAATGGGAACCATAATGAGTCACCAGGGCTTACGCCCTCAAAAAAATATACAATAAGGTGCTCATGGCACATAAAAAGTTTACAAGGCTGTTCAGGGCCTATGGGCCCTGTTATACTCATGTACAGCCCGACCCAAACACCTAAACAATCGGACCCATGTCCGAGGTACCCCCACCATATGAGTCTGCATGGAGGGCAGAAAGTCCTCTATCTCTGCCATGGGAACTGTGCAAGTGAGCTAAGTGAAGTTCCGCTCAATCCACCTAAGATCCCTCTCGGCCTCTCCTGCTGGCAGGTTTCCTTCTACTGCTTCTCCCCTGGTGGCGGCAGCTGCGACCTCTAGCCGTGGGCGGCGCCTGTTCCATGCATAATCGACAGGTCGCACAGGTCCCACATCTGCACGCAACACAAGATTCACCCATCAAAAACTCTGTTGTACAAAAACATGATATATATATCGAAAAGACATAAAAATTACATATGCAAACAAAAAAAAACTTGATAGGTGGAGACTTACCCATCTCCCCTCGCTCCTCACCAGGAGGCAATGGTATCGCTAGATCTCTGGAAAAGTCAATCCCGACATATGGGTAATCCTCGATCGCTGGAATTTGTTGCAACAGCCACGCAAAGAAATCATCATTGAAGGCCTTGGTGGTCCTCCCACCACCCTGTCGCAGAAACAACACTGCCCATCTGCACACTGCAGGGAAAGTCGCCAGATGTCCTTGTACTGCCATCCGAGGACTAAAGCATGGAACTCTCTCAAAGAAAAATGAACACAGGATGGTCCCGAACCCGAAGTTCCTGTGTGTTCGCTGTCGGCAATCAGTCAATTTCCTCTTCATGCTCTCTAATAGTGTGGTACTCCAATCGAAAATTTGTGCATTCATGCACTGAATTGCACAGTTTATCTGTGCACGCAAAGCCTGATGCACGGCCGCAGAGCTGGTAATCCGCCCAATGAGTGATAAAATAGTCTGCAGGGTGAGGCTGGTGATCCTACTAACGGGCACCGAAGAAGGTCTCAGATCAGTCCCAGCCTCGCAATACTCTGCTATCAACTCCGAGACTTTGCTCGGCCCCGCAGGAAAAGTCTGAAAGTTGACTGGTTCCCCTCTCCTCGAGAGGCCAGTCAAAAAGTAAATATCCTCGGTGGTGGGCACCAAGGATTGCCCCTCTATCATGAAGGCCTCTGCATAAGGGTGCCAATAGTCAACCAGGGCGTTCAACATCCTTGGTTGAGCGTGCATAAATGGACACAGAAAGAATTTCACTAAGCCACACTGCGTCAGCACGACCATCACATTCGGATCTGCAGCCACTGCCTCATTGGCAGCCTCGTGCTCCCTCTCTCTCCAATGAACATACATCCTGCCAAACACACAGAGAAAAAAAGGGGGAGTTTAGATCTTGCACAAGTCAGTTTTCCATTGCGCAGGGGTAACCCGCGGGCTGTCGAGGCGACAGTCGCGAGTACCCGTGCGCAGTTTTGACTCTGCGTGCGGGTACCCGTGGGCTGTCTCTGGACAACCCGCATTTTACTAGGGCCGACCTCTTAGAGGTCGACGACCACCCCCCAGACATGCTCAAATTTGATAAATGAAGTATTGAAATGCAAGATGAGGGAGTTTGTACTTACTTGGCCCAAGCAGAAGTCCGTTTCGTCCAATGTAGCTCCCAGAATCACGATCTTTGGTAAAGGGGTTCTTTTGGCTCCAGAGTCAATTTCCAAATCAGCAATGGTGATAATGAGCTGCCAACTTCTATTTATAGAGTTTTTGGCCTCTTTTTGTCACTTTTTTGGGCCCTTTTATCAGTGTCTTTATACCAAAAACCATTTTGAGTGGTTCAGGAGTTATATGGTAGGGATTTGATCAGGTATTGGGACATTTTTCATTGAGTTTCAAAAAATAAAAAAAAATATACATAAGGACGGTCCATAATTTTTTTTTTCAAAAATCAACCTGAGCATATAGGGTAGGATTTCATCCCCACTGTTGCATCTCGTTGCCTTTTGTTCTTACGATATAGGATTGATCCCATCCAGTTGTGACAAAGAACCGTCATATCTGCTCTAGAAGTGTCGCAACTTGGTGGTAGAGCTTACCAAAACATAGATGCCCTAGGTAGTTCCTGGTTGCATTATGGTGTCCATGCCGTTTCTGACAACATAGTAGGCTCGAGAGTCCGTATAGTCTTTCCTGAATATGAGTTTGAGCCTCATTTGCATGGGTCTTTTTCACTCTTTGTATTACCCTCCAGACTCCCAAAACATAACGGTTCTCCTTTTAAGCCCTTTTCAGACCCTTTAAACATGAAAAGATTGCCGAGCGATCTTGTGACCCTTCACGCTCGTTAAACTAAAATTTGAAGTCACGTCTGTCCGACGGTAGTTTACCCCTTTTTTGGTTCGGACGATCAACTGTACGAACAAAGGAATACTCTATCGAATTCCGATTCTTTAGAAGAGTATCCTCAGGTATAATTTTATTCCTTTTTCGGGCTTGAGGGACTAAATTTACGAAAAAGAAACCTCCCCGGAGTCCATAGTTAAGCTCTTTTCAGACTCCCTAAAATTGAAAAGATTGCCGAGTGACCTTATTCTTTCACACTCGTTAAAATGGTCCAGAAGAAAATTCCTGACAGAGTCCATAGTTAATCTTTTTTCAGACTCCTTAAAAGTGAAAAAATAGCCGAGTGATCTTGTCCTTTTCGCACTCGTTAAAATGGTTTTGAATTGACGTCTAGTCGGTGCTAGTTTACCCCTTTTTCGAAATGACTAGACTATTGACGAAAAAGGTACCCCAAGGGAGTTTCCTTTTATTTTTTTCAGACTCTCTAAATATGAAAAACACCGATCTTACCTTCTCTAGGCTCGTTAAACTTACATCGAAGGACATTACCATTGTGTGTTCTATCAACCTCATTTGCATCCTTTACCTTTTAGCCTAGTAACAGTTTGCCTTTGCGTCTTAACACCTTTGGCCAATGGAGGATTTTTCCCGAGTATCATTTCCCTAGAACATCAGTCTTGTCCTTGTGACTTGAGCTTGTATGTTTGCTGTACTCGTTCCTCCACTGTAACGTAATATTCCTTTATTCTTTTTCAAAATCATCAAAAAGAACAAAAAAATCAAATATACCCCAAAAAAGAGGATGGGAAAAGTATTTTATTTATTGGCAGCATTATGAGTCACCCTTGGATAAAGAACATCTGTACATTTGATTCATCAAACTTTGGGATTTAGTACGACCTTAGGAAGATTTGCTCACTATATTGAGTTGTGTCCTCCACCGTTTGGTTACTCTTCCAAACATATGGAGAGTTTGCGTTGCCTCCTGCTTCGTAGAATTTTGATTAACAAATATGCTGCCTGAGTCTTATCACTTGTTGTGCTATTGTCCAAGGGAAGTTTGTCACTTAGCCTGAGTCGGCCCCTCTGCAATATGTCTCATGTCCGCATACCCGGCCATCCTGAATTTCCAATCAACTCTTTGTTCGAAATCACTGAAGCCTTCAGTCCGATCATCACGATTATCAAGTCCACAACCGACGAGTCGTCGAAGACCTCTGGGGGGTGCAGTCGTACACTCATATTACACTCCTACCCGAGTTTTAGAAGATTTTGAAGTTGTTGCTCGAGCTCTGAAGTATATCCATCAGGCCAAATTAGCTTCTGAGAGATGGATACTTTCTATGTATATCTTTCTGATTTCGAGATGTAGCTCCGCTGTGTATTATTCGCGGATACTCTTTATAGTTATTTGACATGGATATACAGTGTATTTGATTGGTAGCCATGGTTCTGATTTATCCTGAGCATGGGTATGCCCGCCTCGGTGAGACATTTGATATTTTTTGCAGACGACACCTCCTGATTCCTGGGCTCACTCATTCAGCATATCAGTACAGATTGGTAAAGAATTGGTAATGTATTTCGGCCATCAGATGCTCTTCTGACCTCACACATTAGGGGGCATCTGTTATAACCCTAAATTGCACCATCCATGCTTACCTGGCATCATGCCAACTCATTGCCCTTCATTGCCAAAGCCATGCTGAACAAACTCTTTAAAAACCTCTTAAAACAAATAACCCGCGCCCTAACCTATTACTGGGTGCGTTGGAATGCTGGCAGGCCTTATACTGCACGCATTGGAATGTTGGATGGCCCACTATAGCACGCGTTTACCTAACAAATAAAAAAATCAGGAAAGTTTCCATCGGGACGAAAAGCTTTGGGTCAGTTAACTGGAACTCCCAGCCATGCATGGCCGAGAGTTCGTCCAAAACCCTAGCTCCTTCTAGCCTATAAAAGAAGGGGTAGGGGTACTATTCAAAGGAGGAAAATTATAGCAAAGAAACTCTGCCCAATTGCCGAATCCGTTTTGTCCCAACCCTTTAGCCTTTCCTCAAGCTTTAGGAGAATTCAAGAAAAGAAGTTGGAGGACAAAGAAGAGGAGGAGCCCAGGATCAGGATCGAGGAAAAGTGGCCGGTCTCTATAATGATTGTAAGTTGATTCATCTTGAGATTAATAAAAAGATACTTTTTCCGTCCCAAATGCAAGAATCTCATATGTTGTGTTTGATTCATGTTTAATCTCTAACCCTCTAGTAGAACAATAGCATGCATGCGTAGTTTTGTCTTGATTGCAGGATCGCTTTTTGGAAGGAGCAACAGAAGCAAGGGGATAAAGTGCAACGGAGGATCTACACCAACCGTCGATAAAAAGGTTAGTTGGTTCTTTCCATGTTTGCATGCGAAAAAAGGGTTTTAGGTTTGGGGTAGAAGGTTAAAAGTAATTTCTTAAGGGTCATGATCTGCATGCAAGTTTAAGCCCTAGCTTGTTAGTCCGTAGGGTAGAATTTTCCCACAACACCGTCCACATAAGGTTACCAATTTTCCTTTAAACAATCTTACTCCTCCTACTGAAGGAACCATAGAAGTTCTTCCTAGGGTTTCCCAAGTGCTTTCATTCATGATGTTTATTGGTGTTTCCTCATCCAGAGTACAGTCAATGACGAAGTCCCCTATTCTGACTTCGACTTGTTCTTTCTTCTTGAAGATCTCTAATAAGCTGATGTCTCTATGATCATTCAGGGTGTCATTCATTTTCACTAACATAATCTCTAATTCTTTCTGGGGTTCCTCTATAATCTGAGTCTCTTGATCTCCTTTAGGTTTTGCTTGCTCTATATTCATCTTTTCAAGTCTATCAATCATTCTAGGGAAATCCAGTACTTCATGGTCCATAGCCTTACAACAAAGACAATTCGTTCTTACACCAGGGCACTCCTTAGCTAGATGTCCTGGTTTTTTGCAACTGTAACATAAGGTCCATCCTCTTTTTCTTTTAAATGATCCCCAACTTTTTCTATACTATGCGCCAGGATCATGGTAGCTAGCCTGCAAAAAATTCTTTCGAGGATCCTGCATCCATCTGTTAGTCCAAACATTTTTTCTATGCATAGGTATAACATATCTATCATTATTCATATCAAACTTTCTTTCATCTAACAATGCCCTAGTTTTCAAGCTAGGAAAAAATCTATCAAGCATACCTAAATCCATGCTTTAGAAACAAAAATTTCCACTTATCTTACTTCTATAGAGCACAAAGCTTCTAGATTTAAGACTTTTAACTATTCTTTCTTTTATCAAAGCACAGAGTTTACAGATCTTACCTTTTTCTTGCAGATATGACTTCTTTTCTTCAGATCTGACCTCGTTTCTTCAGATCTGACCTCTTTTCTTCAAATCTGACCTTTCTTTCTTGGCACAAAGCTTCACAGGTCAAACAAAACACTACACACTAGGGAAACAGATCTAGGCACATAGCTTATTTTGCACAAAGCTTCTTCTTCTTCAGTTCCCAGCAATCATAGTTTCATGTCCCAGCAACAAAACCATTTGTTGGCATAGGGGTAGAACCAGGGTTCAACACTCAAGAGCACACCAACAAAACCCTAGCTACCGACCCTTTCGGTAATACCTGCGAAGAAGATGCAGTCTCACCCGAGGTAGAGGTAGGGGTGGTTGCAAGACTCAGGTGTCTGCAACCTTAGATGGGACACAGATCTATGATTATCTTGCTTACAATGCACTTAGCATTAGTTTTTCCTTAACATACATTCATTAATACACTTCGCAGAAAGCATAGAGAACTGCAGTAATTACTCATATCTGGCACTTAGCAACAATAAATATGTTATACCTAATAGATTAAGCACTTAGCATCTTATATATCATATCTAGCATGCATTCATATCTCATAATCACAAAGCCTCAATAGATCTATCTAAACATATCAAAGAACTTAGCATGTAACGACCCTGCTTAAATAGACGTATAGGATTATTAATTATAGTTAATTTAATAATCTAACTGTCCTAAAAGATTAGCTAAACAATAATTATTTCTTAAAATAACATTAACTAATTAATTATTATTAATTAGTTATTCATGATTGTCAATGATTAATTTAAGTATTAATTAACTCATTAATTAATAAGGTAAAGAAATAAAAGGAGTATAATAAATTATATTATTAAATTAAGTTACGTACCCGAAAAGGGATAACATATTAACTACAAGAGGATACAATAATAATAAAGGGGATAAGGGGCATTAACGACGAAAGGATAAGAAGGTAATAAATGGGTTAGGTAGGAAATAAATGAGGGGGAATTCGGTGAAGGAGGGATATGGAGGGGAAGGAGGTTTATGAGGAGGAGATTCTATGGGAGATTGGGGATGGATTTTGGAAGCTCTGGGATTTGCAAAGAGAAGTGGAGTTTTGAAGTGGGATTGTATTAGTCAGGCACCGGGGTTGCTGGAGGTTTTGGGCACGGGGGCCAGGATATCCATATGATATCCTGGAGCTAGGAAGTTACCTAGTTGGCAGGGTGGAACTAGGTTTTGGGCAGTGTTTACAAAGTGCAAAAGCGGTCAAGAAGGAAAGCAGACAAACAAAAGGTTATTAGCATCAGGTTCAGGTATTTAAAAGTTTGCAATTGTTTTTAATCTATTATAAAATTTTATTATTATTGATAAATTTGTATGCGAATGTGCTAAATTAAAGAAATTCTTTAATTTTACTGCTATGTTGTAGAATTAATGGATGTTTAATTTAATTCGACCATTACATTTGGTATCAGAGCCTCTTAGTTCGAAATCTGGGCCTATGGGCCAAGTTCCCAGCTCCAAGCTCTAGCTCTAGTCCCGCCTAACCTGCAAAACAAACCAAACGCAGAAATTTTAAAACAAATATAAAAATAAATGCATTACAAATTTACCAAAGTAAAACATATGCATTACTTTTTGTAACTCTCTTTGTTCCATGATGTAACTAATTGTGCAATGAAGGAATATATGATGCATTTTTTTAAAAGACCTGGAATTGCACAAGGGCACCAAAATAGCTAAATCCAACAACACTAATTCAATAAAAGATCGGATTTAAAAAAGAAGAAGAAAGTAATCAATGAGAAAAAAAAAACCTAGGGTTGTTACAAACATAAATCACTCTGAGTTCTGTTTAGGTTAATTCGTAATAGTTTCCCCTAACAGAGTCTACCGTCTTTTGTTGCTTCACAGATCAATCAAGGAAAACAACAAAAGATGTTAGGCTTAAGTTCCCCTTTTAGGTAACCACGAAGTGGAACTTACTTTCTATCCACTCGTCTTCTTCAACCCGGGCTTCCCACTTCATTTTAGAGGGGCAGTAATTCACGACTCAAACTGAAGTTGATGATGGACGTACTTCACTACTAGGATAGGTCTACTTTCGACCAAAGCCCGTTGGCTTCATCATTGACTCCTTATTTTGAAAGGTTATAGTTGTGCCTTACTTACAACGTGCAGGTCGATAAAGGAAATAGGCTGAGACTATGCAGTGTAGAAGGAAGAAGGAATGATTGGCAAGGATAGGATCCTGCAAGAAAATGGCCGAGCTAACGCGTAACGGCTTTCTCCTTTATTGAGGAGATATAAAATCGCTCAAACAAGCTTCGGCTCAAAAGGTTTACTGGAGCAAGGGCGCGTTAGCACGTGCTTCCATTTTATCGCGGTTCCAAACCTGAGAAGAGTCTCTTCTAACAAAGATGGGATCAAGTTAGTTTCCCGTAATAGAGTCTACCGATTTCATTCCAAAGGAGAGGTCCCTGGTAGAAAGAAAAGCGAGAAAGTGGTGTTCTAGTGGAAGGCGTCCCCAGGCATATAGGCTAGCCTAAGCCTAATAAGTGCTCTCGTATCCAACTCGCACAAATGAGACTCTTTATTTACGCAACAAGTACGTTGTTTATCAATTCAAATCGCTGGTATACTAGCTTTGGCAACTCAACAAAGCAACAACCCCACGAACAACTACCTGCATTTTTTTTAAGACTGAGTGGGTCGAATTGATTTTCCTATTCGCATATCTCTATAGAGTCTACTGGAATGTAGTGCAAGGCTGCAAAACCAAATCAGAGTTGACGAGTATGAAGTGGCCATTAATCTTAAGGGAATTAACAAACAGATTGCAGTGTGACACTGTAATTGCATATAAGTGTAATAAATTATCCATGCATCTATTATAGATCAAAGAAACAACCCACTGCTTGAGGGAACGTTCAAAATAAATTATCCATGCATCTGTTATAGATCAAAGAAATAACCCACCTAAGTTATATAGTGAGCATACCAAGATAGTTAGAACTACAAAACTCCCTCAGATTGCTTTAACTGCATTACTATTCTAGCTCGATGATCACACAAAAATCACATCAATAATTGTAGGCCAGATCTAAAAACTTGACAACCTAAACCTAAGTTCTAACACTAAGGAACCTGAAAGTCTCTCTACGGCTGTGTTCTACACCTCAGCTCTAGCTTAATTTTCCTTATTAGTCGAGAAATGTATTGCATCTGGCTCACTGTTGATATAAATTTAACTAAATCCCAAATCATGTCCTATTTTTTTTAACAGAAGCCACCTAATTCTTCACTGGAGCGGGATCGAAATTCCTGGGACGTGTAACTTTGGGGACTTTCAGGTAGAACCATTACTGGGTACACTGAGAATCGAACCTGGGCGCCTGTGATAAACTCCCACCAATCCACTTCTAGACCACGGCCCAACCGAATTACTAACCAATAATAGATATTTACTTGAACATGATATGCCTGATGCGAATTGTTGACATTCATATTGGCATAACCAAGATGATTTCTTGTTCCTTTAATGTACTTAAACCCCAAATGGACAACATATCCTACTAAAGAAATATTTTTCTTCTGGGAAGTCAGATATTAAGATGCACCACCACATTACCCTATATCTCCAATGATCTTACTACTTTACTTATCTAAGAACCCAAAAATTGCAGAAAGGAAATTAGCATCATAGAATCAAGCATTGCCCGTGAAAAATTGAAGAAAGGGGAGGAAATTTTTGTACTAACCTCTAAATCTTAGATCCATGAAAGAGCTTTGAATTCAAACAAGAATCGACTTTTAAATCAAATTTAAATCTAGATCCTCTCCTTTTAACCTATTTTCCAGAATTTTGGCCTTATGCAATTCCTGAATCCCTCTCTCTGAAGCAAAACTTCGGGGACTTGGACGTTCTTAAGGTTGGAACCACTCTTTTCAGAATCCAAATAATCAGCCTGAACAACATCTCTTCCACTCATGACAACATTTATTATCTCTCGCTGGTTTACACGATATGTAGAAATGCCAAACACACTTGATCGAATATCATTAGCCTGCTAAAGCGGGCCTGGTTTCACCATGTTTGGTGGCCAAAATATCTACCAGAAGCGTGAGGATCACCGCAGCCATGGCCTGCTTTCTAAACCCTTGTGATTTCAGCTCCTGAACAACAACCCTGGCAGACTAAGAAAACGAAGGAGGCAACGAAGTAGAACGCCGAGCCGAGGAAAGAGGCGAGCTTAGGTTTTGGTATTGAGAGCCGGAGGCCAGGCACGTGGGCCTCATGCCAGAATCCCGACCTTAAAGGCTGCCAATGAATTCCAATGATTTTTCTTATATATATTAA
>ML798121.1:85139-141040 GCA_009831015.1 Picea engelmannii
GCGTACTATCTTCAAAAGTGTGATTTTGAGAAGCTGATAAATGTAACTTTCTTCATGAAAATGATCTTAATGAAGAGTTAGATCTTCTATCACCATGTCATTATCATGTCATCATCTCGATAACCAAAAATGTGGATAACAATGATCGAATCTAAGCAAAAATTATTTTCACATTGACATAACTGTATAACAGACGATCCATGCCATGAACGAATTAAATCAAAACTGGCGCGTAAATGTTCATAAACGAAACCATAATGAGATCAATCAACAGGATCTGTAGGATTAGTTCGATCGTTTGTTATTTCTATTTGGGGCCGACAAACTCGATTGACAATGAACGAAACCGTTCCTTTGAAAACAAATTATAACCAGATTTGACATGGATAACAAATGTCGATCAATTCGTTTTGCAAATCAAACAGAGCAGCAACTATAATACAAATCTAACTCATAAAACAACCTTGCCAACTCAAGATATGGGATAATCCAATCAAAATAAGAGCGAGTCGAACAGTTGGGGTTTTAGCATAGTTATTATGAATCAAAACCATTCCACGATTTGGGCGGATTTGCACAGGCTTAAATGAGAGCATTGTTTTCATATGAAGCAGAGTCGTTCTTTCGAAATCAAATCGAACAGAGTCGTATTCCTGTTTTTAGAAGATTACATGACACAGCATATTAAAAGATCGTAACAACCAAACTCACGAAATCGTTCCAAAATCACGGCATACAAACTAACCATAATGAAATCAAATCATGATCATATATGAAAATCTCTTGTTTAGATTAGATACAAAACAAATCCAATTGAAAGCAAATTAAATCCGATAAGAATCTATCAGTGGCTAAACTAGGAATGAGAGAATCGTGTATCCCCAATCAAAACTTCATTTATTTTTAGCAAAGCGAAAACACTGTACAGGATGAACAAATAATGACTGATCCATTTCAAATGATATACAGAGCTATTTGAAAACGAAATTCAAATCATTATATTAATCCTGGTCATTCACACAACTAAAACGATATCAAAATTCAAACCTGTATGGCAAGCAGACAGCTTGATCATGACAATTTGGAGTTGACCACAGCTGTGGCCGATTCAACATTCTTAAAAGTGATGGAACCAGTGGTTCTCTGCTTCCTATCAGTTGCTTGGACTTTGTCTCTTTGGCTGGTCAACACTGCAACTTGACTTTCTAGCGACTGGATCCTCGACTGTAATAAGGGGACGTCCAAATAGTATCGTTCCAGCCACAAATAACACTGGTCACAGGACGACTGTCCGGGTTTCGAAAGTGCATGAGAGGGTTTGGTTACATTGCCGAGGGTTTTGTTAGGTAGTTTGATCCTAGGGTAGCTAGGATTATTCTTTAGGCAAGGGGGAAGATTGGAAACGAAATCATAAGGTGGCTTGGAGCACAAACCCTGTGAGTAAGGATACTCACTAGATAGGAAGCATTCTATCTCAGAGGTCGAATCCTCACTAAGGACTATGGGCTTATGCTCAATACTAGGTTTAGGCTTATTCCTAGCCATTCTCAAAATAAGCTGAGCGTTCTTTTTACCCTTGGCATCAAAAGTAGGGATTTCCTTGGCCTTTTTGCTTACGGGTTTTTTAATAGCCTTATCCTTCTCAGTTATAGCATCGGGTAAGTCAGTATCAGGGTCAACCGAGGGATTAGGAGAGGGCAGTAGGACATGGAAGGGCATGGGTGGCTCGACCTTAGCTTCGTTAATCACAGGCTTTTCAACCTGGACAGGGTCTGTATCATCAAAACCATTTCGAGTGATAAAAGCTCGCCAGCTATCACCATGGAGACTTAGGTGATGAACAATGATAAGTCTAATTAATCCATGGTGGAACAGGCTACTATCGACCTTCTCCCTTTTAAACCTTTTTGACATTTTGTACAGTCTACGCTGGAAATAGAAAGGCATATTCAACGGATATCCCATAAAATTTATTAACAAACACAGGTGGTAGAGAAAAACAAGTCCATATCGACCCTCACAGGTCACAAATTGTTTGACCACCATCAAAGTGTCCTGCCATTGTGGTTTAAGCGGAAGATGGGCATACCTCTATCACAAGAAGTGACCTTTCGCGAGACGAACAATAGCGACCATGGAACCTCCTCGACCTTAGAATTTTTGAACCAACGCTGTCCCGAGGAGGGTAACCCTATGGTAGAACTAATAAACTCCTCATCGATTTCCAACTAGATGTCACCCACCTTTGCTCTACAGCCATCGAAAGTCAGGGCGAACTGCTATGCCACAAATAAATTAAAACCCTCAAACCTCTACACGAAGGTGAGCCAACCGTTATCCTCTAAGTCTTTCCGGGCATTGTCGAACAGTAGCAAGGCTTGGCTACCGTTTGGATCGATTCACACCACCGATGCCATGGAGCTGAGCACACAGTGAACGAGCCAGGGTTTGGGTCATAGCATACACAGGACCAGGGTGCACGAAGGGTTACCCGAGCGAGTAGAGGTAAAACAGGGATACGGGATAGACATTAATGTCATCGTGCGAAGGTGGTGGAGCTTATCTCTGCCATGCATAATAGTTATTGCCAAAGTACAACCGCCGGCTTATAGCTGTTCTACCCACTATAGTATAGTTCAACAATCATCCGACCAATGAAACCAATGGTAAGTGTATAAACCAACACGCGCAATCAACGTTATGCCATAGTTTTAAAACCGATCATATAAATTGAGACCGATACCAAATGTTTAACCATGTGCCAAGGTATTGTAATAACTCATATCAAAAGTTTAACCAATGTGCCAATGGGTCTTCATATAATCAACATGCCAACAGTTTTGAAAACACGATCATACGTATCATATTAAAAGATTTATATGAAGGATTTAACCATAACACCTATGTATTTTCATGAAACCAATGGTCAAGTAGATCAAATCAAAGAACATATAAATCCAAATGCTAATGCATCGCAATTCAATGAGACAAAGTCACACAATCAATCTAAGGATGTCCAAAGTGTACAGATCAAAAGTTTTGCTAGCTGCATAACGATAAGTGAAATGTAAGTGCAATGGGCATATCAACAAGAAGGATAATGACAGTTCAAATAATGATTTTAACACGACTATGAAAGACCAAGTTTTCATGCTTACAGTTGTGAAAACAACAACGAACGTAAATGTGCAAATGTCGCAAAAATAAAAGTGTCGTTTATTTGAAAATTGCGACGAAAAATTGATGTTTACAAAACATTGGTGTAGGCATCTTATAAGACAAAGGAAAAATGTGAATTGGCTGCCAACAATGGCGACGTACTGGTAGAAGCAATTATCTCTGCCAAAAAGGGACAAACTTAGATTAGGACAACAAAGATAATTCCAAATAAAAAACAACAACCAGAAAATCATATAAACATCATCATTAACCAACTATTCTAGTAGTGTTTAAAGGATGATAACTGATAAACGTCTTAAGACCAGCAAGTCATGATATTAAAGATAAAATCTCCAATACTTTTGACAGAGCCACTGCTGCCAGCAGGCGTCCATAGCCTCGATAGGGTTGTCATTTAACCCACTCTGACATCTATATCCTGTCAAGAAGTTCTAGATCAAAATAAAGGACATTAAAGAGGTTTCTTATTTACAAATTTTCATATACCTGACATTGCTTCGCTGCCAGTGGGCTTGTTTAGTACCCCGGTGAAGTTGTCTTGGCGCCATGCATGCATTTACCCGCTTCCAGCGGACCTGTTCAGCATCCCGATAGGTTTACAAGCACTTCCCACAGCTCTTATTAATAATTTATTTTGTTTTTTCTTTTCATAGATCTGTAGTTGAGCGGGGTGATGCTGAAAATCATGATATTTTAACATATTTTTTCAGACCTCATCATAATTTTTTTTAGAACTGTCCTTTATTTAGATCCAGAGATGTTTTATTTACAAAAACAACTTGCTAAGGCAGGGATACATCCTCTGAGTCATTCCTTTATGGAATAGGGACAACGTAAAAAGATAATAGATGATCATGACAAGCTTTACTTAGAGATCGAAATCAATCACCTTCTTTCAAACAACAAACTTTTCCAAGATAGATATAAATTTCAGAAATATACCATTGATGTTTATATCTTCTTCTTAGCAGTTATTTTAGCGAAGGAAATTTATATTGTCTTTGTCTGAATAGCTCAGTGTACAGGTATGTGTATTTCCAAAAACGCAAACTGATGAATTAAAAAAAAAATCAAAAACAGAAAGCAAACGAAAAAGCAAACAAAAAGCAGAATATGTACATAATATACAAGGGTAGTTATCAAGCAAAGTATATTTTCAAGGCTTGGCCATTCACTGGGTAGGTGTCAGGCTGCCCTTCAATATTTTTCAATCGAAAAGAACTGGGACCCAACTTTTCAGCAATTAAAAACGGTCCAAGCCACAAATTTTGAAATTTTGTGTGCTCACCCTTTCCCTCGTGTGGTTTGTCCCACTTCAGGACGAGATCTCCTACTTCAAAATTCCTATCAGAAGCAGAGTTAGAATCGAACCAGATTTTAACCAATTGTTGATGTTGATCTAACTTACGTTTAGCTTGGGCTCTTACCTCTTCTAGCTTCATCAAAGCGTTAATTCGGTTTTCCAAAGGGGGACAATCTTCTTCTTGGACTTTCTGTGACAACTGAAGTGAAGGAAGAAGAATGTGAGGTGGCAGAATTGCTTCTCTGCCATAAACGAGAAAAAAGGGGGAGTTACCTACAACATCTTTTGGCATTACCATATCAGCCCACAACGCATTTAGCAACGCATTGTGCCAATTTTTGTGATTTTCAACCACCATTCTCTTGATTATTTTGATCAAGTTCTTGTTTGTGGATTCTGCCAATTCGTTGCCCTGGGGGTAATAACTAGCAGAATACTTCAACTTAATTTCTTTTTCCAAAGTGAACTCGCTCATCTCAAGAGAATAAAAGTAAGAATCATTATTGAATACTAAACAGTCAGGGATACCGAAACGAGTGATAATATTCGAATTTAGAAAGGCAATAACCTGACTGGTGTTGACAGTTCTTAACGCAGAAGCTTCAGACCATCGGGTAAAGTAATCTATGGCTATCACAATAAACTTGTGCTGTTGCAAGGATGGAGGGTTGATTGGGCCTATGATATCAAAGCCCCACTGCTGAAAAGGAGAATCTACTGAAACAGGTTGCGAAGGAAAGGCTGGTTTTTGTAACCGCCCTGATGCTTTCTGACAGATGATACATTTATGACACAAGGCATGGGCGTCTATAAAAAGTGCGGGCCAGTAATAATCAGCTCTTAAAACCTTATGAGTAGTGGTGTCACCACCAAAATGACCACCAGCTTCTCCTACATGCAACTCGAGCAAGACTTTTTCTGCTTCGTCCTTTTCAAGACAACACATCAGTATGCCGTCAAAATTTTGACGAAACAGAACACCATTAACCAGATGAAAAGGGGCAGACTTTAATCTCAACACTCTTCTTTTAGCAGGTTCCAGGTGACGGGGGGCTGATCCATGTTCCAGATAGAATCTTATATCGTCATACCAAGGATTGACAGGGTTTTGCGCGCAACAGATTAGACTTTGATCGCGTTGTCCTAGGTTTGACGTATCACTTTCTTCTTGCTGTCCTGCTGTTGAATCAACAACTAACTTGCACAACCCTTGGCCTCTCACTATCTGAGCTGGGGTTATTTCTAAGTCATACTCCTGTAGGGAGGTGACCTAGTTGGCCCTCTTCTCACCTATCTCCTTCTGCACTAACATGTTCCTCACGGCTGGGTAGGGGACAATGACTTTCGTCCTTGACTTCAAAAGATAGGACCGGAAGTTCTTAACTGCTTTGAAAATAGTGTAGGCTTGCCGATCTACCACTGGGTAATTAAGTTCAGTGCCTTTGAAAGTATAGCTCATAAAGGAAATGGGTATTTCATTTTTCTCGGCATTCTTTTGGGTTAGGACGACGGTATAGGAACGGTCATAAGAAAAAGTGTAGAGTGTAAAGTCTTGTGAAAAATATGGGCTCATGAGAGACAAAGTGTCTATTATGGCCTTCTTTATTGCATTAAAAGCTTGATTTTCTAGGGGTCCCCAGTGATATTGGGTGTCTTTCTTAATCAAATTCTGTAGAGGCCTGACCATTTCAGAGAAACTGGGGACAAATCTTCTCACGAAGTTAATCTGGCCTAAGAAAGTCTGCATAGATTTTTTGGATGTGGGAGGGGGAAGTTTCATGATGACTTGAGTCCTTTCAGGGTCAATAATCATCCCTTCACTAGACACAATGAATCCAAAGAGTTTACCTTGTTCTCCTGCAAAGATGGATTTTTTGGGATTCAAGGAGATGCCGTATTTGCGACATTGCAGTAGGACGGCTTGTAAGTGAGCTAGATGATCGTTTTTGTTTTTAGAAAATACAGTCACATCATCTAAGTAAACTACAACAGACTGATTGATTAACCCTCGGAAAGCAATATCCATTGCTCTCTGAAAGGTGGATCCAATATTAATCAATCCAAAGGAAATTTTGCGATAAACATAAGTGCCCCACGGGGTACGAAAGGTAGTTTTAAGTTGGTCTGGTGGAGACATCAGGACTTGGTTGTATCCTGAGAAACCATCCAGTAAGGATAGCCTCTCAGAATCAGATACCTGTTGAAGGATCTGTTCCATGGGCGGGACAGGATAGTTGTCTTTATCAGACGCTCTATTAAGGTTTCGAAAATCGACGCAGAGTCGAATTTCCCCACTTTTCTTCCGGACTGGGACAAGGTTAGAAACCCATTGAGTGTGTCTAATAGAAAAAATTATCTTAGCATTTAGGAGCTTATTCAACTCTTTTTGAATGGTCGGTTTGAGCTTGGGGTGCATTTTCCTCAGTTTTTGTTGAAAGGGTAAGGTTTGGGGCTTCGTCGGAATGACACGCTGTATGATGTTAGGGTCAAAATTTTTAAGGTCATCATACGTCCATGAAAAGACATCTTTAAATTCTTTGAACAATTTAATAAATGCATCTTTTTCTTGTTGATAACATCCCAAGCCTAGATTAATGCACAGAGGATTTTCATTAGTTCCTAAGTTTACTTTTTCATAAGATAACGAGGAACTATTGGTTTTACAGTTGACCGTCTTTTTAAATTTATCTTGAAAATCGTAAAACTTCTCTAATCTAATTACAGATTTAGGGATCGAGTTTACCATATCCGATGAAGATTCAGTTGTTCTCGGATGTGTTATTACCGTGAAATCGCGCAAATTGTCATCGTGTGTGTGTTTGTCTATCACCATGCCTTGAAAGGTTTCTTCCATGTGCAGAAAGTTAATAATCTGCTGATCATCGTCAAATACTCTCTATCTCGTGATGTTGTCGAGAATGGATGGCCGAAGAATGCATCCGGGGACAAGCCTTCTGCAGGAAGAATTTTAGAAGCTACATTATCTAATAAATCTACTTCAGAGTTATTCAATCTAGGAATAGAATTTATATTGAAAGCAGAAAATTTATTCATTAAATTCCATACCTCAGACTGGTAGCTTTTGAGATGCAGAGATAGACATTGGATAGAATAATCTCTTACCTGTCTAACCACTATTTCAGAGTCACCAAACACAGTTAAATTTTGAATGTTCATATCCAAATCTTTTCTGAGACCTTGCAGCAAAGCCTCATATTCTGCATTATTATTAGTACATTCAAATTCCAAACTACATGCAATTAATGTTTTGTTACCTTCCGGATTGATAATGACGCAGCCTGTGCCAGCTCCTTCTTTGGACTTTGACCCATCGAAATACAAAGACCAAATTTGATTTGCATCGGGTACATGGGACCTTTGCGTAGAAGCTGTTGGCTGCATATATGCTACAATCTCGGACTGCTGTTTAGGATTGGTGATAGATGAAGCCTCGGCCATGAAATTGCTGAAGAAAGTGTCCATCCCTTGTACTTTAGGTGAATCAGTAGAAGGTGTATACGGTTCGTTGGGATCATTCAAATCTATGACCGTGAACTTAAGGTAGCACTCACGATTCACTTTTATCTTGTTAGGCTTGCTGTTTTCTGGAAGCCATAGATGGGACCAATCTGTCACGAAATAACCATGTAGCTGTTCCAACCAGTCCCTGCTTAAAAATAGACCATACACTTCTGGAATATCCACAACAATTATATCAATAACTTGATGAACCTTGGGGTTAGATGATAATCTAATAAGCACATTCTTTAGTTCGCCTATAACTTTGACATTTGTCCGATCAAGTTGTATGATTTTTAAAGCAGATAGTTCAACTTCTGTGTTTATCTTTTGGAAAACAGACCAAGGCATCACATTGGATGACGCTCCTGAGTCTACCATACAATTGTGCACGTTTCTATTAAAGATCTCGAAAGTTAATAGGAAAGGAGGTACATTTTTGCGAGTACTAAGAGTAGTAGCTTGTGGGTTTTTACTCGCATTTTCTAAAGCTATTTTATCTACATTATTTACATTATTTACATTACTCACAGGAAGGATTCCTTTATCTTGAGGATCAAAATTGTTTTTAGTGGAAGTCTTTTGGGGAGCTTTGTTTTGCACAACCTTGTTACCATTAGAATTACCATTCTTTCCATTCTCTGAGATATTTTGTAACATTTTTTGAAGCAAAAATGGAAATTTTAATAACTCATAAATAGAAATGTTAGCCCTTAACTTTTTAAGATCTTCAACTACATCATAATCTAAGTTGGGGTTCACATTACTTTGTTTAGTCTCAGCTGATTTAGATTGCTTTGGAGGCAAAGTTGTAGTATTTTTGGAAGAAGGTTTGTTTTCTGTCTTACTCCTGGTGTTATAGGGATGAACTATCTCGAAGTTAGCTTGAAAGATGCTATCCGAGAAGTGTCCGAAAATGTTTGGAGAAGGATCTTCTTCTTGAACTGTTTCTTGTTCAACTACCTCCTCAGGGAAATCAGGAGGCATCAAGTTATCTTGGGCTTCTAGAATTGTTTGAAGGGCACATTGCAGACTTTCTAGATTTAGGCCTTCTGTGGTTGGATTAGGTCGGTTGGTAGGAAAAGGCTTCCAGAACGAGGGTTTGTAAGGCCCTTTTCTCGAGGAAGCTTCTTTGGTCGACCTTTTCAAGTCTATAACTTGATTTGACAGTTTTTGAACAACTTTAGTTAGGTTTTCCCAAACAGAGCTTTCAGGTTGTGTTTTACTTTGAGTGGGTCTGGGGAGGATCTCGATCTTCTTTTTGGAAGAAGAACTAGTCTCAGTTTCATTGTTAGTAGAGTCTTTAAGACTAAGTATGTATTTTTCAATCTGGTTGGCCTCCTCGAAGGCTTCTAACAACGTGGCTTTCTTAGATTGTTTAACCCAAATAGCTATACTTTGATGCAAAGCTTTAGTGTAGTATGCTATTATAAGAATCTCGACAGGCATAGAATCCGCAGGGATTCGGTTTTTGAGTGTTAGGAATCTTTGATTAAAGTCTTTAACTTTTTCTTTTGGGTTCATTTTTAAGCTAGAAATATCCATGACTAGGAATTCCGAAGGCTTACCGTCTCCAAACTTTTCCAAAAAGCATGACTCAAACTTTTCCCAAGACACGATGGTATGGGGTTGTTGGGTAAAGTACCATGTGGATGCATTACCCTCGAAAGTATAAGGGAACAACCTACAGACTACATCTTCATGTTCGACATTGCAGAGTCTTATGGCTAACATAAATTTTTTAATGTGATCTTCAGCGATCTGTTTTGAGTCAGGATCAAACTTGGGAAGCCATTTCTCCGGGTGTTTAGGTAAAGGATGTTGATCTTCTGGTACAACTACGACATCCTGGTCAAGCCAAGTTCTAGCAGGGTTGTTTTGATTTTCCATTGGTTTAGTGGGTGTGGAAGGATGGGAAGGGGAATTGCCTTCGTCAGAGGAATCTCCTCCAGAAGAGGAAGGAGATGATGGAGGTGGTGAAGGGGGTATCCCAGATCCTCCTGCAGCAGGATTTAAGATTGGATCTGAAGGATTCACAGTGAGGTTAGTGTCACCTAATTGTTCTTGGATATCGGAGAAATCCAAAGGTTGACCCCACAGACGGTTTGGTTGCGTCAAACGGGCTAAGGCACTATGTGTTTTTATAATACATTGACGGACAATCTCTTGTATGTCACCACCTGTAGGATTAGGGGTTGCTGGCTCAACTGTGATCTGTGGATCGTCGGTTGAAGTGGTTGTTGTTTGAAGGGGAATATTATCGTTTGACCAACTTCTAGTCACTATGGGTGAGTGATTAGGTGGTGGAGGAGTCTTGCGACCGCCTCATGCCATCAATTAAATTCAAGCCCTCCTTCTAGCATCATTTGTTGATGGGCAAAATCGACTGTCCGTCAACTGGAAGAGTGGAACCGGTCCGGGGTTGTCTAATAACCCAAGCCATTTGGGATGAACCACCCTGATGGGTTTAGCAGCTCCGTTAGCCGATCTAAGTCCTAAGAAAACAAAAAGAAAACTACTCTAAACTAACTAATCTAACTAAAACTAACTATTAAACAAACTAATAAACCAATCTAACTAAAACTAACTATTAAACAAACTAATAAACTAATCTAACTAAAACTAAATATTAAAACAAACTAAACTAATCTAACTATTCTATGTATACAATCTACTAACTACTACTATACTAACTCTAACTAATGAACTATCTAACTAACATAAATAAATCTTATTCACAAAATGTACAATATCTACAATTTACAGATTTAAATAAAACCTGAAAAACTCATTTACATTCTGCCCTAAGACAGAGAAAGATATTTTTGTTGATTTTATAATTTTATGAACATAAATAAAACAAAAAAAAGACTAACTAAACTAAACACTAATATACTAATTCTAACTACACATCTAACTAAACATATATCTAACTAAACTACTTAAATTATACTAAACAAACTAACAAAAATCAATTACAAGCTGACCTAGAAATGCTCCAGATTTGTCCTGTGTATGATGATTGTCTTAGCTGATCGGAGGGAGGAAACCCACACCAAATTATCCAGGAGCTTCTCGTAAACGATAAGCTGCAGTGCTCTTCAAGTTTGATTACAGGACAAACAAGACATAAAAATAACAACAATCATATGATTTATAAATCTTCACAGTTAGATAAACCTGTATGAAAAGACTTATACAAAATAATTCAATTGATGAAGAAGAGAAATCTGTCATTCATTAACTGAACAAAGTAATTGTTTTATTATTAAAGTAATGAAAGAAATCAGACATGGATCAAATTAATTTAAATCACATCATTCTACAATAGACTATGATAGCTAAAGTAGTCTATAATCAACTGCAAACGACATGCCTAAACTTGAAACAAAAGATTGATATTATGAAAAGTGAAAGATGTAGAAAAACATCAACTTCTGTCTCAGTTTGTATTAGAATTCCATAGCCTGGTTCTCCCATAAGTGAGGATTCTTCTTATTACAAAAAATAATAATTATTTAAAGACCTTCCACAGAGTAAAACATCCCTATGGAAGTTATCAAAACTGTTTACATAAAAGCTGGGAAGATATCCCAAGTTTAACTAAACTAGGAACCTAAAATAAAACTACAACACACAAATATCCCCTAGACTGTCCAGTATGTCCAATGCCATTCGGATGTACCTGAAAGGTGTTCAAAATAGACAAGTTAGAAGGGCATTTTATTAATAAAATGACAAAAATCTAATTGCATAGACTAGCTACAGAATCTTGAGATTCTGTAGATGGTCTAAATAAGACACAGAATCAACATTAAAATCGACTCAAATCTTTTAAAAGAATTAAATTCAACTATCATCCAATAGATATTTGAAAACGAATGATTCAATTTGAAATTGTTATACCATTTTGAACTCAAACAAGACCAAGATCAATCGAATGACTACAGAGATAGGTGTACTCTGTTTCGTTTGTTACCACAAAGTCGGGTGAACAAAATCATATCGAACAACAATGCAATCATTTCATATCAATTGAAATCGATACAATTAGGACAAATCACAGGCAATTGTCATGCTGCCTCATAAACATGAGACATGATCGAATCTAAGCAAAAATTATTTTCACATTGACATAACTGTATAACAGACGATCCATGCCATGAGTGAATTAAATCAAAACTGGCGCGTAAATGTTCACAAACGAAACCATAATGAGATCAATCAACAGGATTTGTAGGATTAGTTCGATCGTTTGTTATTTCTATTTGGGGCCGACAAACTCGATTGACAATGAACGAAACTGTTCCTTTGAAAACAAATTATAACCGGATTTGACATGGATAACGAATGTCGATCAATTCGTTTTGCAAATCAAACAAAGCAACAACTATAATATGAATCCAACTCATAAAACAACCTTGCCAACTCAAGATATGGGATAATCCAATCAAAATAAGAACGAGTCGAACAGTTGGGGTTTTAGCATAGTTATTATGAATCAAAACCATTCCACGATTCGGGCGCATTTGCATAGGCTTAAATGAGAGCATTGTTTTCATACGAAACATAGTCGTTCTTTCCAAATAAAATCGAACAGAGTTGTATTCCTGTTTTTAGAAGATTACATGACACAACATATTAAAAGATCGTAACAACCAAACTCACGAAATCATTCCAAAATCATGACATACAAACTAACCATAACGAAATCAAATCATGATCATATATGAAAATCTCTTGTTCAGATTAGATACAAAACAAATCCAATTGAAAGGAAATCAAATCCGATAAGAATCTATCAGTGGCTAAACTAGGAATGAGCGAATCGTGTATCCCTAATCAAAACTTCATTTATTTTTAGCAAAGTGAAAACACTGTATAGGATGAACACATAATGACTGAGCCATTTCGAATGATATACAAAGCTATTTGAAAATGAAATTCAAATCATTATATTAATCCCGATTATTCACACAACTAAAACGATATCAAAATTCATACCTGTATGGCGAGCAAACAACTTGATCATGAAAATTTGGAGTTGACCACAGCTGTGGCCAATTCAACATTCTTAAAAGTGATGGAACTAGTGGTTCTCTACTTCCTATCAGTTGCTTGGAGTTTGTCTCCTTGGCTGGTCAACACTGCAACTTGACTTTCCAGCGATTGGATCCTCGACTGTAATAAGGGAACGTCCAAATAGTATCGTTCCAACCACAAATCACACTGGTCACAGGACGACTGTCCGGGTTTCGAAAGTGCAGGAGAGGGTTTGGTTACATTGCCGAGGGTTTCATTAGGTAGTTTGATCCCAGGGTAGCTAAGATTATTCTTTAGGCAAGGGGGAAGATTGGAAACAAAATCATAAGGTGGCTCGGAGCACAAACCCTATGAGTAGGGATACTCACTAGCTAGGAAGCGTTCTATGTCAGAGTCCAAATCCTCACTAAGGACTATGGGCTTCTTCTCAATACTAGGTTTAGGCTTATTCCTAGCCATTCTCGAAATAAGCCAAGCGTTCTTTTTACCCTTGGCATCAACAGTAGGGTTTGCCTTGGCCTTTTTGCTTATGGGTTTTTTAATAGCCTTAGCCTTCTCAGTTATAGCATCGGGTAATTCAGTATCAGGGTCGATCAAGGGCTTAGGAGAGGGCAGTAGGACGTGGAAGGGCACAGGTGGCTCTACCTTAACTTCGTTAATCACAGGCTTGTCAACCTGGACAGGGTCTGTATCATCAAAACCATTTCGAGCGATAAAATATCGCCAACTATCACCATGGAGACTCAGGTGATGAACAATGATAAGTCTAATTAATCCATGGTGGAACAGGCTACTATCGACCTTCTCCCTTTTAAACCTTTTTGACATTTTGTACAGGCTACGATGGAAATAGAAAGGCATATTCAACGGATATCCCATAAAATTCATTAACAAACACAGGTGGTAGAGAAAAATGAGTCCATATCGACCCTCACAGGTCACAAATTGTTTGAACACCATCAAAGTGTCGTGCCATCGTGGTTTAAGCGCAGAGATGGGCATACCTATGTCACAAGAAGTGACCTTTCGTGAGACAAATAGTAGCGACCATGGCACCTCCTTGACCTTAAAATTTTTGAACCAACGCTGTCCTGAGGAGGGTAACCCTGTGGCAGAACTAATAAACTCCTCATCGATTTCCAACTGGATGTCACCCACCTTGGCTCTACAACCATCGAAAGTTAGGGCGAACTACTGTGCCACAAATAAATTAAAACCCTCAAACCTCTACACGAAGGTGAGCCAACCGTTATCCTCTAAGTCTTTCCGGGCATTGTCGAACAGTAGCAAGGCTTGGCTACCGTTCGGCTCGATTTGCACCACCGGTGCCATGGAGCCGAGCACACGGTGAACGAGCCATGTTTTGGGTCATAACATACACAGGAGTAGGGTGCACGAAGGGTTACCCGAGCGAGCAGTGGTAAAACAGGGATAAGGGATAGACATTAATGTCATCGTGCGAAGGTGGTGGAGCTTATCTCTGCCATGCATAATAGTTATTGCCAAAGTACAACTGCCGGCTTATAGCTGTTCTACCCACTATAGTATAGTTCAACAATCATCTGACCAATGAAACCAATGGTAAGTGTATAAACCAACGCGCGCAATCAATGTTATGCCATAGTTTTAAAACCGATCATATAAATTGAGACCGATACCAAATGTTTAACCATGCACCAAGTTATTGTAATAACTCATATAAAAAATTTAACCAATGTGCCAATGGGTCTTCATATAATCAACATGCCAACAGTTTTGAAAACACGATCATAGGTATCATATTAAAAGATTTATATGAAGGATTTAACCATAAAACATATGTATTTTCATGAAACCAATGGTCAAGTAGATCAAATCAAAGAACATATAAATCCAAATGCTAATGCATCACAATTCAATGAGACAAAGTCACACAATCAATCTAAGGATGTCTAAAGCGTACAGATCAAAAGTTTTGCTAGCTGCATAACGATAAGTGAAATGTAAGCGTAATGGGCATATCAACAAGAAGGATAACGACAGTTCAAATAATGATTTTAACGTGATTACGAAAGACCAAGTTTTCACGCTTACAATCATGAAAACAACAATGAAGGTAAATGTGCAAATGTTGCAAAAATAAAAGTGTCGTTTATTTGAAAATTGCGACGAAAAATTGATGTTTGCAAAACATTGGTGTAGGCAGCTTATAAGACAAAGGAAAAATGTGAATTGGCTGCCAACACCACTGCAATACTTACAATCACAGACAAAGCTATAGCAAGCTAGGCACTTCAGATGGATGGGTTTTCTTCAACAGTTTCACTTGGTTTTCAGGTATAAGAAGGGCATTTTTAACAAAGTTGCTGATATGCTTTCAAGGCCTATTATTAGTGCTTCATTTATCAGTTTATCAGAAACAAATTCATTATTTGGGGCATATCATCTCAAAAGAAGGGATAGCAGTGGACCCTGACAAGGTAGAATCCATTAGAGAATGGTCAGCACCAAAGAATGTGACATAGGTCAGATCTTTCATGGGCCTTGCAGGCTACTATAGGAGATTCATTGGAGGATTCTTGAAGATAGCACACCTAATCACTTCCTTGCAAAGGAAAGGTATGAAGTTTCAGTGGACGTCGGACTATGAAAGGAGTCTCCAACATTTGAAACAATTATTGACAAGTTCTCCAATACTAAGGATTGCAGAACCAAATGAAGATTTCATTGTATGCACAGATGCATGTAATGAAGGACTGGGTGGAGTCCTCAGTCAAAATGGATTTGTGATATGTTATGAATCCAGGAAGTTGAAGGAGCATGAAAGAAACTATGCCATGCACGATTTGGAGTTGGAAGCCATAGTGCATGCTCTAAGGAAATGGAGACACTACCTCATGGGAAAGAGTTTTATTTGAAAAAACCACAATGGTTTGAAATATTTATTTGATCAGCCAAATCTAAATGCTAGACAAAGCAGATGGTTAGAATTTCTAAGTAAATATAACTTTGATTTAAAACATATCAAAGGGAAAGAAAATCAAGTGGTTGATGCACTCAACAGGAGGGTGCATGAACTACGTGCTACAACCATCAGCATGTATCATATTGATGTTAAAAGAAAAATTCTGGAGGCTGCAAATACAGATCTGCAGTACAGAGAATTGGTAGCAATGCTACAACAGGGTAAGATACTTCAGAAGATGGATATTTATAAGTTGGGAGTAGATGGAATACTACTACACAAGAACATAATTTTTGTACCAAATGTCCGGGAATTGTGTTATACATAAAAAATACTCACTTTGATAGTGTCGCAAGTGTCATCATTACAAAGGTCGCAAGTGTCACATTTTGCTCACAAGTGTCACAAGTGTCAGGGAAGCATACTACCATGATTCCTATGTCGTGCCTATAAACGACATCAGGAGGAAACTTGGCACCTGTAAAAAAACTTGATTTGGAAGAGGAGGAAAGGTTAACTGGGCTCATGAACCTTTTGCCATCTGAAAACAATAAAAAAACTAAGTTTTTGGAGGGGAGTGCTCCCCTATACCTCTTCTGGGAGTGCTGGCGCTCCCCCTTACACTGTCTGGGAGGGATATAAAGCTCTTTTAGCCCTTCTGGGGAGCGCTGGTGTCTTTAGGAGTGATGGCGCCCCCCTTAAGCCTACTGGGGAGAGCTACAGTGCTCTGATGTCCCTTTTGAGGGAGTGCTGCCTATTCTGGGCAGTAGTTAAGTTATTGAGATGAATGGGGGAAGGATCCTTTCATTCTTGGAAGGCAGTTGGATTTGAATCCCTAGTCCAGCCATGTTCTTAGGGTAGATCCTCAACTGAATGAGGCAAATCCTCAACTTCCCCAAGGATATCTCAAGTGGTTAAAGCCTCTCCAAGGCTATATAAGCAAGCTTTCTCATGGGGAAAGAGGACTGGAAAGAGAGAATCACACCAAACTTATGATCTCATAAGTGGTGCTGGAACAGAGGTGATTTGGAAGAAAGAGACCTATGATCTCATAGGGAGAAATTGGTGAATCCATCTTCATTCAGATAATGGATCTTTCGAGCAAGGGGTAGGTAAGGAGGACTTGGCAGAGCTGTCACATTCCATCTACGGTTGTAAGCAATGTCTTGTCCTCATTAATATAATTTGCTTGGCCTGTTTCTTTATAATTCATGTTCAATCTCACATGAATTTGTCTCTTTAGTATATAGACCTATTTCAGACTAATCTTTCTAGAGTAGGAAGTAGTTGTACTTTGTTTGTCTACAGGGTTTATCGAGGAGCGAAAGATTGGAGCTCAACTCGGAGCGTGCAAGGACAAACACCAGTAAAAGGTACTTATTTTCTCCGACCTTCTCACACACTAGTCCACCTAGATATAAAAGGAATTCAATGACCATGATAAGCACTTTCTATATTAGAGTTAAGAGTCTATCTCTTTGAGGAGATCTACCTGTCCGCGGGGAGATTTTCCTTCAACAGAAATTGGCGACTCCACTGGGGAGAATCGAATCGAAACTTTTGGTTTTGTTTTTCCTCATAGGCCTTGTATTAACCTTTGTGTTCTTAGGCATTTTTCACCCCTTAATATATGATTGCATTTTCTGATTGACTCTTTACCCCATCACACTCAGCTTGACTGTCAAAATTTGATCAAAATTTTGGGTTTTTGGACATTTTTATGAGTTTTTTGAGCCTGGCGCCCCCCTGCCCATGTTAGCAGGGCGCCAAAACTCCCTGGAAGTGTTGGACAGAGTGTTATAATGCCCTGATGTCCCTTACACCAGAGAACCAACCCTTTTTTGCACAAAATCTCTTCAAAAATTCCATTTTTTGGAGGTCCAGACCCTGTTTTTTCACTTGCTGAGCTGCTTTGGGATTCAATGCTTCTTATTTTGACCTTTGAAATGCTTCCTCCTGAGAAGTAAACACCTTTTTGTTTAGATTTTATTCCCTTCTTCATTGTTTTTGATTTTTTGCTGTTGAGAGCTTGAAATCAACCCGCTGTTTTTTCTCTCCTATCCGACTGAGAAAGAACTCTAGTAAAGGACATTAGAAGTCTGTGACTCTTCTCATTTGGTTCTTTGAGGTCATCTGATCTAATTTATTTCTCCTTCCTTTTGCATTTTTGATTTTCTTTCTCTTGTTTGATTGCAAAAGGGTGTGTTGTTTGTGCGAAATTTGCGTTTTCTTGTCCAAATCTCCTTTATCTGAAAGGGTAGTTGGCAGGACAAGTTTTTCATTGAATTGATCATAATTCACATGAAAACAACAAAAGTACATCTTAATGATTAGTTTGCATATTAATTTGCATTTCTGAAATGTTGTAGCATCATATTGGATTTGATTGAGAACAAAATTGATTGAGGGCATTCCTTATCAAGTGTTTGATAGTGAAAACGACTCTTCCTCTTTCCCTTAAATAGGTATTCATTGAAAAGAAATGATTGCTTATCATATTTCATGCATATTTTTGGGAATTGAGTCATCATTCCATCAATTTCATTTTCGTACACCCTCTGCATAAACAACAACCATTAAAATCAATGCTTAACTAAAATTTATCAGACTTTTTACATCTTTGTTAGCAAACCTACATTAGTTTAAGGTGTAGGGCTTTGGAATAGGTTGAAAGGATAGATTTACAAAGCTATCAAACAAACTTAGTATCTTGCAGTAGGGAGAGTCAAATCCAATTGTCGTATTGGCGTGATGGGATCCCCCTCTCACATAGGGGTTACGAACGAGGTTGCATTCAGGGAGTTACAGAGATTATCCCTCTGTGGTTCAACTGTTTGTAGTGGTCGGGTTGTATATTGGGGGTCACTGGAAGGTATACCCATGATTATGTGTGGGAGCCTTTCAAGTTGATTTCAGACTTGTTATCCTGCCCATACGTTCCGACTGGACTATCGACTGTACCTTCCCAGGGGATGACTATGAGTTGGTGACCTTAGTAGCCACAATATTTAGGGTCTCACACAAGGTGACTGTTAGCAACAATTGTGGTATCAGGGAACAAAGATCTGCATGACTGCACGATAAGTTCCCTAGCGCAGCACACATAAGAGATCTGCTTGGGGCCCGGATCAAGCAAGTGAGCCTGATCATGGACGTGAGAAGCGACGAAAGTTCCGCAGGAGCGCCTCATCGGAAATCGAGATATCGGGGATCCCGGGAGATAGAGTTTTATGCATTTCAGAATCGAGATTTACGATTTCTCGATAGACGGGAAAGGTTGTCAATCGTGGAGGAAAGATGGAAAACTTTGCAACGAGGAGAAAACCTTTGACAGTTCAACGGTCATAAGCCATCGCGGATCGGGAAATCATGAATCACAAGGATGCATGTTTGTTGACATCACAAACTGAAAAATCCTGATGGAAAGTATGGTCAAAGGCATATGGTGGTGGTCACTTGAGCCATGGCCCAGTCTAGGGGCTAGCTCTTAGGAGGAGGAGGTCATCACATATCGGGATATCATAGATCACGGAGGAAAGGAGTTCATGCATATCGAACTCGTGAATCCTGAATCCCCGAAATCCTGAAACCTCATCACATACCTCTATTACCCATCCCTTGCCGCCACGTCCTATCCCCGTGTCATGCCAACACCATTTTCTTCCTAGCCTCTGTGTTCCCTCCACTTGGCTCATTCACTTCGAAGCCCACGATTTCTTCCGTCTGCATGTGCCCTATCATTCTCCCTCCGCCACATCCATCCATATGGCCTCTCCCCATCCCATCTCCACACTGAGCATGTCAAACCACCCCTGCCCGATCACCGTCCATTCACCACTTCATGTCAAGTCTTCCAGTCATCACGACGACCTCCACGTCTACCTGCTAGTCTCGCCACAAATTCTTTGAGCAGATCCAAATGGCAGAATGAGAAGGCCTCCATGTCCTGTAGGTATAAAGTCGACCGGGGCCTGTCCCGATCCCAATGAAACATTTATTGCAACAGTTGATGGTGGTTGGACATCATTTCCACCATAAATGGAAAGTCTAGAAGTGACTGTAAACTTTTCAATTCATTCACAGGTCCTTTGGAGCATGATTGCGTTTGACTGAAATTCACGACTGTCCAGAAACTGCAGGCGCAGTAAGCATGCAGACGTAATGTCTTCAATGCGATGTCTCGACTTGGCTTCTATGTTTTTGCTCTAATTATTTAGAGGATTTTATCACATTTTGTAGGTATCGATGGTTGAGCAGAGCTCCCGGTTGTAAAGTTTTAATGAAGCATTGTTGTTCTGGTTATGTATGAACTTCTGAGACTTCTTTCCTTATGAATGCCAGTTTCTTTCATATCTTTGTTTAAACTGGTTAGAGCAGCTCAGAATTGGAGGATTCAGTCGAGTTGTAACTGTTATAGGATGATGTTGTAATGGATCACTGTAATAGTTACGGAGTCTCTAATCGTTTCTTGTGATTTTCCCATCACTGAGTGACTTGGAATTGGAGGATCTAGTCAAGTCTTCCCTTCAGTTTCTTGAAGCCCTGAACCAGGAGGATCCTGCGTTTAGATTTTTTTCCCCTACAAACCACTGTAAGCATGATGCCCAAAGTTGTTTGTTCACCTTTCTGACTAAGTCTTCCACCTGCTCATATTTTAATCAACCCACTGGCTGAAGTTAGGATTCCAGACCTCCTTTGTTCTTTACGTACCAAACTCAGTCCCTGAGTTAGAGTAATACCTCCTCGAGCCATTATCTCCATTCGATCACCCCTTATAAACAAATCGTGACATAAAACTGATGGGTGTCGGGCTCTGCTTTTGCAAGCAATCCAGAAGTGACTTCCGACGCTAACAGTGACGGTGAAGGGAAGTCTCACTGTACTTGGAAAAAACGTTGGTCAAACTCACTCGGGCTCCTTGGAGGGTAAATCCACAATTACTGCGTGGAAGCTTGCACCAAGGTGTAAGTCCATTAAGCAGGTCACCAACGTAACTGATCCACCCGCTCTATCCATGCCCCTTCCTATTTTTATCTCGCGACGTTGGATTTCATCACCAACTAGTGGTTTCATCATAGGAAGGTTTGTTTGATTGATTGCTTCTCAGATTCATAATGTATGTTGTTTTTTTTACTTAGTGGACCTTAGGTCGAGTCAGTGTTAATGGCATCGAATCCTGGGAGTACCAATAGAGGAACCCCTTCTCCTAGGGAACCTTATACCCTTCCTTCATTTGGAAACTTTGGTCCTCCATGTGTTTCCACACTGAGTCTTCCAGGACTCACTATTGGATTACCAGTTTGGTTGTTCCCCACTCCGGTGATCCCGAATCCTCCCAATGTTTTAGTTGCACCTAATACTTTGGATGTCAATACACCACCCAAACATCAACCTCATGTCGAATTTTCGCCTTCTTCATCCATCAAGTCTCCTTCCATTTCTCCTTCTTCACCTAGTGAAAGATCTAAAGAAAGTAGCCAGGTTGATCAGAAGAGGAAGAAACAAAAAGAGAAGAAGAAGAAGAACCCGAAAAGGACAAAGGCCCCAACAACATCAGATGTTGGATATAAGAAACCAGTTACTGTTAATAGTACTGGGAGTGTTGATGAGGTCAACAAGATTAAAATGAAGAATCTAAAACCCAAATTCCCTTGCAGCCTTTGTAAGGGTGACCACTTTCTGGGGGATTGCCTCGGTCTTACCCAGGTCTTAGAAATGTGGTCCTCCATGTCATCGGTCTCTGTCGGTCATGTCGATGATACCCCGTCAACTAGTGATGTTCAGGTTGGGTAAGAAGAAGCAAACTGTCAAGTTCCCTTGCATGTTATGCAAAGGTAATCATTACTCTCACCTTTGTCCTCGCATGGACGAGGCTTCTTCTCTTTTGGAAAAAATTCAACTTCCAAAAGGTTATCGTAAGATTTCCTCCGACCCATCATTGGTTGATGGACTGGTCATTTCAGTTCCATCCCCGGTTAGTCCGGTTGATCAGGTGGTCAATCTAGTTTCCTCCTCGATTGAACCACAAACCCAAGTAGTTGATCCAGTTTCGTCATTGATCAGCCCCACTCTTCATCAAAAGAGTGACACCAAAGTGGTCGATCTATTTTCATCCTCGGTCAATCCCACTCTCCTGTTAGAGAGTGACACCAAAGCAGTCGATCCATTTCTACCCATCGACCCCATTCTTCCCTTGGAGAATGAAACTCAAGTGGTCGATCCAGTTTCACCATCGGTCGATCCCATTCCTCCATTGAGGAATTACAAAGTGACTGATCCAGTCCCTTCCTCGGTTAGTCTCACTCTTCCTCTAAAGAGTGCCAAAGTGGTCGAGCTAGTTTCGCCATCGTTCGATCCCATTCCTCCATTGAGGAATGTCAAAGTGACTGATATAGTCCCTTTCTCGGTCAGTCCCAGTCTTCCTTTGAAGAGTGCCAAAGTGGTCTATCCAAGTCCACCATTGGTTGATCCGATCCCATCATCGGTCGATCCTACTCCCCTTCTAGAGAGTAAACTCGATACTACCCATGTTTTTCTCGTTGATACAGACTCTATCATGCCGGGGGGCATCCCTCATTCTCCTGCGAAACCCCCTCCAAGTATCGAAGCCATCCTTTTTGATTGGGGTGTGCTAACTAGACCTTGTATTCCCTCTCACATTCCTTTCCAGATTACAGTACAGGTTCGTGGTCGAGACGTTCCTCAAATGATGATAGATAAAGGTGCGTCCATTATTATTTTGTCTTTTGTTTCTTGGTACGCTTTGGGTTGTCTGCAACTTGCACCGATTACACATAATCTATTAGCTTTTAACAGAAGAACTAGTCAACCTTTAGGGATCCTTCCTCAGTTTCCTATAACTTTGGGAGGGAAAACTATCTTTATATATGTCATGGTAGTCTGATACTCCTTGGATTTCACTTTACTCCTTGGGCGGGATTATGTCTATGCCATGAAAGCTATTGTATCCACTCTTTTCCGTGTGATATCTTTCCCTCACGATGGAAGAATTGTGACTATTGATCAACTTTCATTCATTGGCCCTGACTGGGTTACCTCCCTAAGTGGTTATTATATGCAGACAGTATCACCCTTGTCGCATGTCAATTATGTGGCATTGTTTCCCATGACCTAAACTTCTGATGATTTGGATCCGATAGTTGACATGGTGATCTCTTCGGTAGGGTTATTGGAGCCTGATCTCCTCACCCCTGTCACGACCCTCGACATGTGTTCCTTCCAGAGTGATTCTCTTCCATCTGGCGAAGATCTCTTGGAAGCCATGATTGAGTTTTATCTATTGACATGGTACCCTTCCAGGGCCTTATCCTCTTGGAAGCTATGATCCAGACGAAACCACGAGCATAGTTTCTCTTCTCTGTAGCAAGCTTGTTAAAAAATGAAATAGAGGCCCTGAGCATAGTTCTTTTTCTGTGTCAAGCTCGTTAAAAAATGAAACAATCATCTCTCTTGAACCTTCTTTTCATCCACCCTTCTCCTTTTTATCATCTACTAGAGACATTGGTGATGACCTCAGAGCTGGTGAATGAATCAAAGCTTGGAGGGCATGTCTCAATCATTTGATGATCATTCTGGAGTTAAACCACTAGCTTTCAAGCTGGGGGCATACCGAGCTTAGTCTTTGTTCTTTATCGTGCTCATAAATACATGAGAATGAATCCAGGTAGAATTTTATCTCTTTTTCAGACCTGTATGGATACACAAAAAAGGAACCCCCTGGAGTCTCCTTTAAGCTCTTTTCAGACTCTCTAAACATGAAAAGATTTCCGAGTGATCTTGCTTCCTTTCCCACTCGTTAAATGGTTTGAAAGGGCGTCTTTCGAGTGATAATTTATCTCTTTTTCGGCCTCGCGAGACTAACATTATGAAAAAGGACAACATTGGAGTCATCTTTAAGTTCTTTTTAGACTCTCTAAAGATGAAAATATTACTGAGCGACCTTGTTCTTTTCACGCTCATTAAATTATTTGAAGAAAACTTATGTTGAGTGATAATTTATCTCTTTTTTGGTCTCATCAGACTACTTTACGAAAAATGAACTGAGAGAGTTCTCTTTTAAGTGTTTTTCTAGACTCTATAATCATGAAACACCTTCGAGTTTTCTGTCTTTGGACTCGCTAAAACAAACATCGACAGGCCCATACGGGACCGAACCCTTACTTCTTCCATTTCATTAAACAAAGGAAGAGGAACTTACCGAAGGTGAGTTTTATCAAGCATGTGTTATCCTCCTTGAGCTTGTTAACTTAAAAAGAGGTACTCGTCTATCTGGATGGGGAAAAAATTTAAAGAAGCAAGCCAAGAAGTTTTTTGAGAACATTACCAAGTAACTCTTAGAGTCACCCTTGAACACGTCACTTTGTCTTTTGCATGCATTATAATCCACTGAACCTCTACACTGAGCCAATCCTTTGAGTTTCTTTCACTCCTTTGGGTCACCTGACGTAAGTCACAACATCCACTGCATCATCAAGTTTTGGTCCATGTCATGTTTCTGCTATCGTGCCTCAGTGTTCAAGGGAAGTATCCGCCTCGAGAGTCAACCATTACAAATATCTTGTCTCAATACCTGTGTCAATCCATGTTCATTTTATCTACCAATTACATCTCTATGTCCATTTCGTGTCGTTGATGGGGGATACATCAAGGCCCTCCTTCGACGAGCCTATTCCTGTCGACTTCAACACATTATCCAAGAATTATACTTAGAAACCAGTTAGTACTTTGGGACCTGCATGCCTCAATGGAAAGCCTCCTCATGTCCGACAACGGGTTTACATCATTGAACTCTGATCAGATGATTCCACGGATGTTCGACTCCAGCTCATCCATTCACATTCGTTGGAATGTACTAGGGTACCTTGGGAATCATTGACATTAATGGTGATCTCACTCGTGCTTGTTAACAGTTTACATCATTGACCGATAATCAAGTGGTTTCTGCCATGTTCGACATCATGACATCTATTCACATGGTTAGATTCATACTACATCAGGATCGGTAAGAAGACCCTGGGTTGAGTGATCACTTTGATATGTACTTTGCCCAGGTTGCGATGGAGTTTCTCTTGAACAATGACACATATACTGTTACATAGATCCACTTTGCATTGGTCGTGGCTATGCCTTGTCATCTCGTAGATCCACTGTGTATTCTTCATGGCTACGATCAGTTCATTTCATTAGAGTATAGATCCACAGTGTATTTTAGGTGGCTATACCTTTTATCAATACAATTATGGATCCGTAGTGTATTTTATGGTGGACATATATTGCAAGTCTTGATCACCCAAGCATAGGTATGCCTGCCTTGGGTTTGAAACATGTCATAGTATTTGTTGGATGTTTGTGTGTAGCTTTTTTCAGGTTCTCTGCGTCTAACTCTTGCTTGAAAGTCTACAAAGAATTTTAGTTATTAGTTCCTATCTTCTAACTTCATACTTTGGGGGGAAATCTGTTACACATAAAAAATGCTCACTTTGATAGTGTCGCAAGTGTCGTCATTACAAAGGTCACAAGTGTCACAAGTGTCAAGGAAGCATATTTCCATGATGCCTATGTCGTGCATGTAAATGACATCAGGAGGACACTTGGCACCTGTCAAAAAACTTGATTTGGAAGAGGAGGAAAGGTTAACTGGGCTCATGAACATTTTTCCATCTGAAAACACTCAAAAAACTAAGTTTTTGGAGGGGAGCGCTCCCCTATACCTCTTCTGGGAGTGTTGACGCTCCCCCTTACACTGTCTGGGAGTGCTATAAAGCTCTTTTATCCCTTCTGGGGAGCACTGGTGTCTTTAGGAGTGATGGCGCCCCCCTTAAGCCTACTGGGGAGCGCTACAGTGCTCTGATGGCCCTTTTGAGGGAGCGTTGCCTATTCTGGGTAGCAGTTAAGTTGTTGAGATGAATGGGGGAAGGATCCTTTCATTCTTGGAAGGCAGTTGGATTCGAATCCCTAGTCCAACCATGGTCTTAGGGATGATCCTCAATTGAAGGAGGTAAATTCTCAACTTCCCTAAGGATATCTCAAGTGGTTAAGGCCTCTCCAAGGCTATATAAGCAAGCTTTCTCATGGTGAAAGAGGACTGGAAAGAGAGAATCAAACCAAACTTATGATATCATAAGTGGTGTTGGAATAGAGGTGATTTGGAAGCAAGAGACCTATGATCTCATAGGGAGAAATTGGTGAAGCGATCGTCATTCAGATCGTGGATATTTCGAGCAAGGGGTAGGTAAGGAGGACTTGGCAGAGCTGTCGCATTCCATCTACGACTGTAAGAAATGTCTTGTCCTCATTAATATAATTTGCTTGGCCTATTTCTTTCTAATTCATGTTCAATCTCACATGAATTTGTCTCTTTAGTAGATAGACCTATTTTAGACTAATCTTGATAGAGTAGGAAGTAGTCTTACTTTGTTTGTCTACAGGGTTTATCGAGGAGAAAAATATTGGAGCTCAATTCGGAGCGTGCAGGGACAAACACCGGTAAAAGGTACTTCTTTTCTCCTTCCTTCTCACACACTAGTCCACCTAGATCTAAAAGGAAGTCAGTGACCATGATAATCACTTTCTGTCTTAGAGTTAAGAGTCTAGATCTTTGAGGAGATCTACCTGTCCGCAGGGAGATTTTCCTTCAACAACTTGAAACGTATAATTTTGCATCAGATGCATAATGCTCCTTATGAAGGGCACCCTGGATATCAGAACACTGTAACAGTGGTCAAGAGCCAATACTTTTGGCCAGGTATGAAGAGAGAAATTGCATAATACATCGCTAGGTGTATGGAATGCTAGAAAGTTAAAACAGAGCATAGGCACCCAACATGATTGTTGCAACCTTTTCCCATTCCTGAATGGAAGTGGGAAGTGGTGACAATGAATTTTATTATGGGATTGCCTAGAATAGGCAAGCTACATGATTCAATGATGGTAGTGGTGGACAAGCTTACAAAAGATGCCCATTTTATTCCACTAAAAACCACTCACAAAGAAACATATATTGCTGATAGTTTCATGAAGGAAGTGGCACAATTGCACAAAATTCCTAAAGCAATTGTGTCTGACAGAGACCCGAAATTCACCTCAAATTTCTGGAAAGGATTGTTCAAAGGATTTAGAATGAATCTGAACTTTAGTACAACTTATCATCCCGAGTCTGATGGACAGATAGAAAGAGTGAATAGAGTGATAGAAGATATGTTGAGAATGTATGTGATGGACAAACCATCGAAATGGGAAGACTACCTACACTTGGTAGAATTCACTTATAACAATGGGTATCAGGCATCATTGAAAATGAGCCCATTTGAAGCACTTTACGGTAGAAGATGAAATACTCATGTAAGCAGGGATAATCCAGCTGATAGAACAGTAGTCGGGCCAAAATTGCTTAAGGCGATGGAGGACCAAATGTTAAAAATTAAGCAAAATTTGAAAGCTGCCCAAGACAAACATAAAAGTTATGCTGATAAAAATAGAATCCACAGAGAATTCAAAGTGGGTTATCATGTTTTCCTGAAAGTGAAAGATAACAAGAGCTCCCTGAAGCTGGGAAGCTGTGCCAAGTTAGCAACCAGATTTTGTGGACCATTTGAAATCCTAGAGAGGATTGGTCCAGTTTCTTATATGATTGCATTGCCTGCATCTATGTCTATTCATAATGTCTTCCATGTATCATTGCTAAAGAAATATATACCCAATGCTAATCATGTTATTGATTGGAATGTTATTCAGGTGGAGAAAGAAGGTGCTTTCCAAGTGCATCCAATGCGTATCTTAGATCGAAAAATAAAACAACTCTAGAATCAAGACATAGGGCTTGTAAAGATCCAATGGACCTGGTACAGACCTGCAGACACTACTTGGGAGCATGAGGATGCAATGCAGGCATAATACCCACATATTTTTGAAGAAATTTGAGAATTTTGTTGTATATGGGTACATGATTCACTAAGGACAATGCATAAATAAGGGGAGGGGATTGTAATATCCCTCAGACGAACCCAAATGTAAATATAATCCAATTATATTTAAGCTAGTGAGCTGTTTAGACATCATTTTTGTAATACACCTTTCATGGCATGGTGTGCACATATACTGCACAGTAAAGGGATGTAATGTGCACATTTTTGAATATCGTGCATAGTAACTAAGGTGCGCACAACCTTAAAGACAGAGGATACAACGCACAGTAACTAAGTGTGCACAATATTAATGTCAACAAAACTTTGTGTATATAATATGCATTATAGGCTAGTGAGCCAGTATTATAAGCCAAAATGCTTATGTCTTGGAATTAGGCCAGTGCGCCTAGATGTTAAAGGGTAGAGCACCTATTTTGTACATGACTCATGATTAATATAAAATACATCATTGCACGCAGACAAACCATGATAAAAGAGATGGGGGACTGAACTTCACCAGTTAGGGAAAGGGAGGGCCAAAAGTCAAGGGAATATTATATTAATATTTCCTAAAACATAAAGTATGGATAATTAGTTTATCCTAAGTTGTAAAGTTGGGGACAAGTGGACAAAAGTAACTTCTGATATGACAAGTGTCAAGTTGGGGACATGCATTCATATCGTGGGGAAACTTAGCTTAGGGGATTTTTTTACACACAGAGAGATACCTTACGAACGGGGGGAAGGGGAAAACCAACAGGCTGATCATCACTTTTTGACAGAGAGTTCACAGTGATTCCAAAACACACTCAGTTATCCAGTCAATGACTCCATGACAATTTCACTCATACATTCCATTATCCTTGAGACAACCATTTCACCTTTCCAAAGCCTGTTTCCCCATCCTTTTTGGTTGGTGTACCTGGTTAGCTTGGAGTTGGATTGAAGAAGCGGGTTGTCAGGCCCGTGAGCAGTTCTTTGAGCGAGAGAATTGTTGGGGATTGATTTCTATAGGTGTTAAATTGCAGCTACAATGCTCTGAGACTTCCGGTCCAACCTGTTGCTGAAGCCCTGGAAGGGAAGTGGGGCAGTCGAGGGACTGTTGAGTAGAGAAGGGGCACACTTCCTTGTGTGGGACATGCATGTGGGGAATGAGGGGTTGTAGGCTGTTATTTAAGTGAGAACCTGAGACAGATTCTTTCCTGTTTTCCATGAGCCTTAGCCTGGATAATAATCCCTTTACCCTAGGTGGAGTTCAGTCCTAGCTCAGGGGTGATTCACTGTTAAGAGTGATGAACAATGTAGTCTATGGATGGGAGGTTCATGGATGGTCTATAAGCAGTTGGTGACAATATTTCTAAGAAAAGTACCAATTGTATGATATATGGATATGCTATTTTGTTATTTACATGCTTATGTTACATATGTGACTATGATTGCTTTTGTGCTTATGGGTGATTTCTTGTAAATGATGCATATCGGTAATTACTATTATTTTAATATAAAATTCGTATGTTATAGAAAGTAATTGTTTGTCATGTTTAGATGTAAATCTTCCGCGAGCGTGCTGTATGTATATGTTTTAGTTGCATGCAATATAAAGAGTAAATTTAGGTGGCATTTCTTAGTTGATTATTGGGTATGCTACTGTATGTTCCGCAGTATGGGAACAAAAGTGTTCCCTAGAGTAGCATGGCCCAACCTGATGGCTAGGAATGTTACCGACTGGCGTCAGAGCATGAGTGGTTTCTCTGGAGTGGCATACCCCGACCTCAGGTTGGTCGGGGGGATCGTTACATCATCCATAGTGAAATATGTATTTTAAATTAAAAAAAAAGGAAATCCTAGGCCAACTAGAAACATCCACAAAGAAAACCTTAGAAAATGTACAAGCTCCAACAAACAAGCAACTAACAATGAAAATGGGCCTTCTGAAAGCTAGAATTTAAGGGTGATGAAATTCCCAAAACTTGGCTAGCAAAGGTGTGAGAGACAATTATGGTAACCTTCATGAAAAAATCACCCATGGCGCAAGTACCCTTGTGAAGATGGGAACCTTCCTGGAGAGATGAAACATATATTATATGTCTATCTTAGGTACTGCAAGAATTTACCTCTTGCAGTAAAGCATGTGATTCCCTAGGAAAAGTTACCATGGATACCACTTCACAATTAACAACCAGGAAGAAAATTCATGGTTAAGGATCACAAATCTAGGCAGGGAAACAAATACTGAATCTTTTGAAAAGTTATGTCACCCATAGGACCTAACACTTCCAAAAACCACCATAGACATATTAATCCAACAAACTTAAAAAACAAGAGGAGAGAGGATATCACTCTAGTTGCTTTTAGTGCAACTTCATGGTTACCACCTATGTTAGAAGTGCTTCTCGAAAATCACTCCTTTCTACTAATGTATTTTTACACATTGATCAATTCCCAGTCTGATTATGTGGCCTTGTAGAATTAACTCTCCAACCATACACCAAGGCCCCATAACTTAGACTAAAACATGTTTTCTATAAATACAGAAACTAGTTCTTTTTAGATTAACATTGCTTTTAGGTTTATTGTTTACTCAAGGTATGGAATGAACTTTAGTGATGTTCTTGGCTCTTTCAATTAAGTGAATTTATTATGGTGATAAAAAAATGCAAGAAAAGCAATTTCCATTTCTGTTTGATGAACACTAAGTAACTGGAAGAGAACAAGAGGTTTCCTTTTTTCACTTTTCAAATAAATATGCATCAATCACTCCTAAATAAAATTACCAAAGAATATATAGTTTTTGCAAGAATTTTGAGATCTCTAAAATAAAACCAACTCCAACACACAACTTATTGGTAAAGAATAAAAAATCCCTAAAAAAATGATATGCAAAGATATACTACAATTCCTTTTAACCCTTTCATGATTTGAATGAGATAAAAGTGAAATTACATAAGGTGTCAGCCAATTGGCTTAGGTTGATAGACAATTGGTTTGGATTGTTGGCTGTCATTGATGTCAACCCTTGGAGAGTGATATTGTAGATTGATGTTAACCCTTAGATATTGATGTCAACCCATGGAGAAGTCCGGTAGTGAATTATGATAGTACAAAGGTATGGGTAAGGGACCTAAGTTTTTTTGAGGTATAAAGGCATGAATATCAGTGAATATGTGGGTAAGGATATTCTATATTTATAATACACGTCATTACATTTCCATTGATATGTGGAACGCCACATGGTTCCTCACGGTTAGTGAGATATGGCCTTGTGAAGTTGGAGGACCTCCAAGAGTATTCTAGAAGCCCCTAGAAGGTCAATAAGAAGTCAATTATTCTAGAAAGTATTCAAGAAGATTCCTAGTCAATGTTGTTGCAAGGAGAAATTAATTAAATAATAAAGTTGACAAAGTGGTTAAGTGGACAAAGTGGCTAAGTGGACAAAGTGGCTAAAAGGATACTTCTAGAGGAAGCTACTTGGAGAGTATAAATAAGAGAGAAAGGGTCTCCCATTAGCATTTATTTGAGAATATTGAATATCTACAAGTGAATGAGGTAACCAAAGGAGATATAAGGCTAATTTTATAGGGAAGGTGAAGTAAAGAAGGCCGAAATTCAAGGGAGGATAAAGTCTTTTGATGATGCTTTCTAAGGTATGTTATTTACAAGTCATCTCACCATTTTCATAATAACTATTTTTCTAGAATGATTGAGATAGTGAAATATGGAGACTCTGGATACAACATATCGAAGTAACTATGATAAACATTTTAGCTTGTGGGTCATTGTATTTTTGGAGTTACACTCTGTGGAAAATAGGGTTTGTGGCTAGTCATGAAACTAGTCTAAAACATGTGTGTTGTGGGGTATTCTACCCTACAGACTAACAAGATAGGGATTTAAACTTGTACGCAGATCATGACCCTTCATAAGATACTTTTAACCTTATACCCTGAATCTAAAACCCTTTTCCACAAACAAACAAGGGAAGAACTAACTAACCTTTTTATCGACGGTTGGCGTAGATCCTCCGTTGAGCTTTATCTCCTTGCTGCTACTGCTCCTTCCACAAAGCGATCCTGCAATCAAGACAAAAATATGCATGCATGCTATTGTTCTACTAGAGGGTTAGAGATTAAACACAAATCACATAAAACATATAAGACTCATGTATTTGGGATGGGAAAAGTATCTTTTTATTGATCTCAATATGAACCAACTTACAATGATTTTTGAGACTGGCCACCGTTCCTCAATCCTGATCCTGGGCTCCTCCTCTTCTTTGTCCTCCAACTGCTTTGCTTGAATTCTCCTAAAGCTTGAGGAAAGGCTAAAGGGTTGGGACAAAACAGATTCGGCAATTGGGCAGAGTTTCTTTGCTATGATTTTCCTCCTTTGAATAGTACCCCTACCCCTTATTTTATAGGCTAGAAGGAGCTAGGTTTTTAGACGAACTCTCAGCCATGCATGGCTAGGAGTTCCAGTTAACTGACCCAAAGCTTTTCGTCTCGGTGGAAACTTTCCTGATTTTTTTCTTTGTTAGGTAAACGCGGGCTGTAGTGGTCTAGCCCGCGGTCCACTGCGTGCAGTAGAAGGCCATCAAGCGTTCCAACGCGCCCAGTGTTAGGTTAGGGCACAGGTTGCTTGATTTAAGTGGTTTTTCAAGGTTTTATTCAGCATGGCTTTGGAAAGGAAGAGGCATGAGTTGGCCTGATGATAGGTAAGCATGTGTGGTGCATTTTAGGGTTATAACAGGGCCCCCTAATGTGTGAGGTCAGAAGAGCATCTGATGGCCGAAATACATTACCAATTATTTACCAATCTGTACTAATATGCTGAATGAGTGAGCCCAGGAATCAGGAATCAGGAGGTTCCATCTGCAAAAATATCAAATGTCTCACCGAGGCGGGCATACCCATGCTCGGGATAAATCAGAACCATGGCTACCAATCAAATACACTGTAGATTCATGTCAAATAATTATAAAGAGTAGCCGCGAACAATACACAGTGGAGCTACATCTCGAAATCAGAAAGATATACATAGAAAGTATCCATCTCTCAAAAGATGATTTGGCCTGATGAATGTACTTCAGAGCTCAAGCAACAACTTCAAAATCTTTGAAACTCGGGTAGGAGTGTAGTATGAGTGTACGACTGCACTACGCAGAGGTCTTTGACGGCTCGTCGGTTATGGACTTGATAATCTTGATGATCGGACTGAAGGCTTCATTGATTTCGAAAAAAGACTTGATTGGACGTTCAGGATGGATGGGTATGCAGACAAGAGACATATTGCAGAGTGGCTGACTCAGGCTAAGTAACACACTTCCCTTGGACAATAGCACGACAAGTGATAAGACTTAGGAAGCATATCTGTTAATCATAAGTCTACGAAGCAGGAGGCAACACAAACTCTCCATATGTTTGGAAGAGTAACCAAACGGTGGAGGACACAACTCAATATAGCGAGCAACGCTTCCTAAGGTCGTACTACATCCCAAAGTGTGATGAATCAAACGGGCATATGTGCTTTATCCAGGGGCGACTCATAATGCTGTCAATAAAGAAAATACTTTTCCCATCCTCTTTTTGGGGTATATTTGATTTTTTTTGTTCTTTTTGATAAGTTTTGAAAAGAATAAAGGAATATTACGTTACAGTGGAGGAATGAGCATAGCAAACATACAAGCTCAAGGCACAAGGACAAGACTGATGTTCTAAGAAATGATACTTGGGAAAAATCCTCCAGTGGCCAAAGGTGTTAAGACGCAAAAGAAAACTGTTACTAGGCTGATGGGTAAAGGATGCAAGTGCAGTTGATAGAACACACAATGGTAACGTCCTTCGATGTAAGTTTAACGAGCCCAGAGAAGGGAAGCTTGGTGATTTTTCATGTTTAGAGAGTCTAAAAAATCATAAAAGGGAACTCCGTTGGGGTACCTTTTTCGTCAATAGTCTAGTCGGTTCGAAAAAGGGGTAAACTAGCACCGACTAGACGTCAGTTCAAAACCATTTTAACGAGTGTGACAAGGACAAGATCTCTCGGCTATTTTTTCAATTTTAAGGAGTCTGAAAAAATATTAACTATGGACTCCGTCAGGAATGTTCTTCTGGACCATTTAATGAGTGTGAAAGAATAAGGTCACTTGGCAATCTTTTCAATTTTAGGGAGTCTGAAAAGAGCTTAACTATGGACTCCGAGGGGGTTTCTTTTTCGTAAATTTAGTCCCTCAGGCCCGAAAAAGGAATAAAATTATACCTGAGGATACTCTTCTAAAGAATTAGAATTCGATGGAGTATTCCTTTGTTCGTACAGTTGACCATCCGGACCGAAAAAGGGGTAAACTACCGCCGGACAGACGTGACTTCAAATTTCAGTTTAACGAGCGTGAAGGGTCACAAGATCGCTCGACAATCTTTTCATGTTTAAAGGGTCTGAAAAGGGCTTAAAAGGAGACCCGTTATGTTTTGGGAGTCCAGAGGGTAAGACAAAGAGTGAAAAAGACCCATGCAAATGAGGCTCAAACTCATATTTAGGAAAGACTATGCGGACTCCCGAGCCTACTATGTTGTCAAAAACGGCATGGACACCATAATGCAACCAGGAACTACCTAGGGCATCCATGTTTTGGTAAGCTCTAACACCAACTTGTAACACTTCTAGAGCAGAAATGACGGTTCCATGTAACAACCAGATGGGATCGATCCTATATCGTAAGAACAAAAGGCAACGAGATGCAACAGTGGGGATGAAATCCTACCCTATATGCTCAGGTTGAGTTTTTTTGAAATGTTTTTTTATGGACCGTCCTTATGTGTATTTTATTTTTATTTTCTGAAACTCAATGAAAAAATGTCCCAATACCTGATCAAATCCCTTCCATATAACTCCGGAACCACTCAAAATGGTTTTTGGTATAAAGAAACTGATAAAAGGGGCCAAAAGGGTGACAAAAAGAGGCCAAAAAGCCTATAAATAGAAGCTGGTAGCTCATTATCACCATTTCTGATTTGGAAATTGACCGTGGAGCCAAAAGCACCCCTTTGCCAAAGATCGTGATTCTGGGAGCTACAGTGGACCAAACGGACTTCTGCTCGGACCACGTAAGTACAAACTCCCTCATCTTTCATTTCCATACTTCAATTATGTTTTTTAAATTGATTTTGGGGACGGCCGTCGACCTCTAAGAGGTCGGACCTAGTAACCCACGGGCTGTCTAGAGACAGCCCGCGGGTACCCGCGCGCAGAGTCAAGACTGCGCGTGGGTACCCGCGACTGTCGCCTCGACAGCCCACGGGTTACCCCCGCGCAATGAAAAAGTGACTTGTTCAACATCTAAACTCCCCTTTTTCTTTGTGATTTTTGCAGGATGTATGTTCATTGGAGAGAGAGAGAGAATGAGGCTGCCAATGAGGCAGTAGCTGCAGATCTGAATGTGATGGCTGTGCTGACACAGTGTGGCCTCGTGAATTTTTTCTTATGTCCATTTATGCGCGCACAACCAAGGCTGCTGAATGCCCTGGTTGACTATTGGCATCCTGATGCTGAGGCATTTATGATAGAGGGGCAATCCTTGGTGCCCACCACCGAGGACATCTATTTTTTGACGGGCCTCTTGAGGAGAGGGGACCCGTTAACTTGCAGATGTTTCCTGTGAGGCCGAGCAAAGTCTTGGAGTTGATAGCAGAATATTGCGTGGCTGGGACCAATCAGGGGACTTCTTGGATACCGGTTGGTAGTGTCACCAACCTTACTCTACAGACTATTTTATCGCTTATTGGGCGAATTACCAGCTCTTCAGCCGTACATCAGGCGTCGTGTGCACAGATGAACTATGCAGTTCAGTGCATGAATGCACAAATATATGACTGGAGTACCACACTGCTAGAGAGTATGAAGAGACAATTGACAGATTGCCGTCAGCGGACACACAGGAACTTCGGGTTTGGGACCATCTTGTGTTCATTTTTCTTTGAGAGAGTTCCATGCTTCAGTCCTCGGTTGACAGTATGAGGACACCTGGCGACTTTCCCCGCAGTTTGTAGATGGGCAACATTACTGCCGCGACAGGGTGGCGGAAGGACCGTGGAGGCCTTCAACGACGACTTCTTTGCTTGGTTGTCACGACAGATCCCCGCCATCGAGGACTACCCATACGCGGGGATCGACTTCTCCAGAGATCCAATGATACTAGTGCCTCCTGGTGAGGAGCGAGGGGAGATGGGTAAGTCTCCACCTGTACTGTTTTTTTTTTTTTTAGTTTGCATATGTAATTTTTATGTCTTTTTACATATATATCATGTTTTTGTGTTACAGAGTTTTGATGGGTGAACCTTTGTTTTGTGTGCAGACGTGGGACTCGTGCGACCTGCCGATTTTGCACGGAACAGGCACCGCCCACGGCCCGAGGCTACAGCTGCCGCTGCTGGGGGAGCAGCAATGGCAGGGAACCTACCAGTAGGGGAGGCTGAGAGGGTTCTTAGGCGGGTTGAGCGGAACTTCACTGCGCTCACTCGCACAGTTCCTATGGCAGAGATAGAGGACTTGCCGCCCTCTATGTAGACTCATGTTGTGGGGGCACCTAGGACATGGGTCCATTTTTTTAGGCATTTATCCCAGGCCGTTCATGATTATAACAGGGCCCATAGGCCTTGAACAGACTTGTAAAATTTTTATGTGCCATGAGCACCTTATTGTATATATTTTTTGAGGGCATAAGCCCCGGTGACTCATTATGGTTCCCACGTTTTTGAGGTGCTTGCGCCCATCGATGTACTTTGATGATGTTATCATGTTTTATATATGATTTTTATTTCTTTTCTGTGTCTTTATGGATTATGTGTACAAAATGTATTTACATGTGTATGATCATGGTCTGCTTTATGTGTGGGAAAGATGCCAATCTAAAATATGATTAGCTAGAGTATCCGTGATTTGATTTAGACTCCTAGGAACATGAAAATATGTAATATAATCAAAGTTGCGTTCCAAGAGACGTACCCTAAGGAATCGTCGGTGTAAAGTAGGATCGTGCACACGGTATATTCTGTTTAGCTGCGACACAACTAGTTAAGTGTCTAGATAGACCCGGAGACGAGAGATACCCAATGACAAAGTGTCACGAAGCAACTCAATAACTACGTTATACTCAGCAACATTGTTTGTGGTGTCACCTAAGCATATGCCTCCGGAAGATAACACCTGACCCTGTGGTGTAAAGATTACCCAAGCTGCAGAGGCAAGCCTCTGCGTGTGTCGACTAGCACCGTCTGCATACCCAATGAACACCTCAGACTCTCTTGACATCTGCCATAGTGACGAAAGATAACATTAATGACACGTCCATGACATGTTTTTCAAAAGAAACGAAAGAAAGTAATAGCACAAAGACTATACATATGTTACAAAAAGTTACCCACAGTGACCCTATGAGTAATACTTCTTGAGGTAGAGCCCATTTATAGGCTCCGCCAAAGCATTCCCTTCACAATCGACCAGACGATAAGCGCCCTTTTTTAACACCTCCTTAATAATGAAGGGTCCGAACCACATGGGTTTAAACTTTCTTGCCCCCAGGGGGTCCTTATCTTGGTCGTAAACCAGGACAAGGTCGCCCTCTGAGAAAACCTGAGGACGAACAAACCTATCATATTGACACTTAACCTTATGTTTATGAGCCTTGTTGGCCAGTTCCGCATCACGACGCTGTTCATCAAGCCGCTCTAGGTGTACTAACCGTTCTTCAAGTGGAGAAGTGTCTGGAAATAACTGTATTGCCAACTTTAGAGATGAAATTTGACATTCGATGGGCAAGACTGCCTCCAGCCCGTAAACGAGTTGGAATGGTGAGAAACTGGTTGCAGTCTTAACTGATGTTCGGTAAGCCCATAATGTCGAGTACAACATCAAATGCCAGTTTGACTTGGCTGAGTTGATGGTTCGTTGTAGCATTGTCTTAAGCGTTTTGTTAACAACTTCCACTTGCCCATTGACTTGGGGATAGTAAGGTGACGAGTGTTCTTGCTGTAACCCAAGCTTTGACGTTAACTCGGTCATCATTTGATTCTGAAAGTGACTTCCATGGTTAGTGACAATATCTCTTGGGAATCCGAACCGTGCTATGATCTGGTTAAATAAGAAGAGAGCTGCAGTCTCTCCATCATCCTTGAACATCGGCATAGCTTTGACCCACTTAGTGAAGTAGTCAACATCTACAATGATATAGCGGTGCCCCCTTGCTGATGGGGGGTTGCAAGTAGTGTAATCAATCCCCCACTTGGTGAAGGGACTGACGGTGATAACAGGAAACATCAAAGCTGGATGTTCCCTCATCTTCTGTGAGAAGATTTGGCACAGATGGCACTTCTTGATCGACTCAATACAATCTTTGATAAGCGTGGGCCAGAAGTAACCTGATCATAAGATTTTTTGGGCTGTTGCCAACCCGGATAAGTGGCCACCACAAGCTCCTGTATGACAATCGTTGAGCACTATGACGGCCTCCTCATGAGTGAGACATCGACGCAAGATACAATCTACACCTCTTCGATACAAAGTATCATTGAGTATAAGATAGTTCTTGGCCTGATGGCGGATCCGCTGACGCTCATCACGAGAAACAGAGGTAGGACACTTCAAAGTCTGGAGATAGATCAATATATCTCCGTACCAGGGGTCAGATGATTCGATCAAAAACATATCCCCCTGGATAGGCGATTCCTCAGGAACAACGTCACCTGACTCAACCGGAAGTTCCGAGATAAGTTCTGCGAAGACCAATGACTTTTTGGACTTGGCTGAAACGAAGTCTAAGTCGAATTCTTGGAGGATCACCATCCATCTACTGATTTTGCTACCGATAACTCGTCGTGTCAACATGTACTGGAATGGATTCACGACGGCTACGATGGTGGTCTTATGAAACAGAACATAGTGATGGAACTGTTGAACAGCATGAACTGCTGCCAACGCAAGTTTTTCGAGATGTGTATAGTTAAGTTCCGGTCCTACGAGGCCTTAGCTCAGGTAATAGATCACATATTCAGAAAACGAATCATCTTCCTGAACTAAAACCATACCTATGGTTGACTCTGCGACAACCAGATATAATAGGAAATCTTTGTTATAATTCGGTGGCCGTAGCAGAGGTGCGGTTGTAAGGGCGTGTTTCAATGCGTCGAAAGAACACTGTGCGGCTTCATCCCAAAGAAAATGAACATCTTTCTTCAGTAAATGCATGAAGCCCTTGGTAATTTCGGCATAGTTGGCGATGAAGCATCATAAGAAGTTTGCCTTACCTTGAAGACTTTGAAGCTGTAAAATTGTGCATGGGGGGGCAACTGGATTATTGCCTCCACCTTGAGAGGATCGACCATGATCCCTGTGGTTGACACTATGAAACCTAACAAACGTCTTGACGTGACGCAAAAGCTGCACTTGTTGGGATTCAAGCGAATCCGGAAGTAGCGACAACGTTCGAAGATTAGTCTGAGGTGTGTTGGATGATCTTTTCGCTTGCGAGAGCGTGAGGATAAATCATCTAGATAGGCATCGACTATATGTTTGAGGTCATGAAACGCAAAAGACATGGCCCGCTGGAAAGTGGCTCTAGCATTCTTGAGACCAAAAGGAATTTTTCGATAGGCGAATGTACCCCACGGACAAATGAATGTCGTTTTGTGTTGGTCCTCAGATTTGATTTGGATTTGGTTATAGCCTGAAAAACCATCCATGAATGAAAAGGCTTCGCAACTGGCGCACTCATCATTGATCTAGTCGATGAATGGGGTTGGGTAATTATCTTTTGGACACGCCTTGTTCAAATCACGAAAATCGGTACAAACAGGAATCGTGCCTTGTTTTTTGTCGACTGGCACGGGATTTGACACCCATTGAGTCAAGTGAATAGGGTATATGAACCTTGCCTTAAGAAATTTCTCAACCTCTGTCTTAATGGCTGCTGCTTTCCTAGGATTAATTGGACGAAGTTTCTGTCGGACAGGCTAAGCATCAGGATACGTAGTGATTTTGTGTTCAACTATTTTCGGATCAATGCCTGGCATTTCCTCGTAAGACCAAGAAAAAACATCGCGGAATTCCTTAAAAAGATCAGTGTAAACTTGAATCTCTTTGGGGGAGCAATCTACTCCGACGAAGATATTTTCCACGATGCCAGGGTTTCAGGAGATATCGATAGGTATCGTTTCAGCGATAGTTTCCATATTGCCCTCAGCATAAATATCCAGTGTAGCTAAGAGGTTAATGGGACAAGGCTAATCTCCCGTCATGGTGATAGTGAATTCTCCTGCCTCGATTCGGTGTAACTCTGGAAGGAAATATGATCTGTGATGAAGATCATCCCAGGGTTTGTCTGGACCAGTCATTGCTTCGATAATAGCTTCATCAGAAGGCAAGACTAAATCTAACGAATCGATATCAGTAAGAGAATCCTGAGCCCAGATAGGCTCGAGGAGTGGATCCAACTCTTGTGCGGGAATCGGATCAGGAGTAGCTGAAGTTTGCTGGACCAAAGAGTACGCTACTTCAGCGGTCGACAAGGGCATGGCCATGCCAGCTTGCCCTGTCTCATCCATCGTGGCTGATGGGGAAGGAAGAGTCCACGGATCCTGAAAGTAAGTCGTGCGAAATGACGAAACATGGAAAATCTCAGCCTTGTGGTGGTTCGATATAAACTTGACATCACCTTGAGGAGGTGGGTAATAAAAAGTACCCATCAAAGATGGACACAACCCAACTCCTACATTCATGACGCCGGTTTGAGGATTATCTACCATGGGAACCGTGGATTCCCCCAAGGCTGGGTCAGGTCGAGAGAAGGACAATTGATCAATAGTCACTATCCGACCTTCATGTGGAAACAATAGGACTCGCAAGATTGTAGCAACCACCGCTTTCATTGCATAAGTCCAACTACAACCTAACAATAGATTGTAGTCGATGGGGGCATCAACTACCTCTACTTCGACACACACGATCTTTCCCCCTAATTGTACAGGGAAAGAAGGAATGATGCCATGCGGTCGGAAAGAACAACCATCGAACACAGTGAGGAGAGTAGGTGACGGAGACAACTCAAGTTGACCAATGGATTTCCAGCATGCTAATGACATAACGCAAGTCGAAGCGCCCTCGTCTACCACCGTGCGGAAGATATTTCGTGTAAAATTTTTCGTGGGATGAGCTACTACTATCTGAAATGCGACATGGTAAGGCAAACGAGGTTTCAAGTCAGTCGTATCTAACATGATGGTACCCAGGTTACAAGTCTTAGTAGAGCCTAAAGAAGTCAACAAGGCTTTCCTCTGAGCAGGGCAACTTTGGAGGACCTCCAAAGCAGACATAGCACAAGGGGTTTGGGATAAATCTTCCACCACAGAGTAATTCTGGGTGGCCCTTGCATTTGGATTGTGAGAAGCCCTTTTGAACGCAGCTTTTGGAATGCGCGTCATTGTTTCACCCAACGTCTTCTCAATCTATAGAGGAAGAGATGGGATCTCGACTTCTTTGCCCTTCTCAGGAGCACTTGGTTTGCTATAATCGTGAGCTCTAGTCGTTATGAAAGAATCACTTTTCACCATATATACATTCGTGGTGGATGAATTGTTTGGGGGAGGGCAGTTTTCATGGCTGCCCCCTTCGGTACTTGTAGAGGCTTGGGTTAAATTTTGCCCATGTTGAAAGGGGTTAGTCAGCACGGCTTGTTGTTGCTGTGTGACAAACTTCTGGGCCTTTGCAAGTCGAGGGAATAGGTGGGTTGGGTGGTCTTCCGCACATAGGTTGCACGGATACCTCGCCTTCCTCTTTTCTGTGGTGCCCTTGCCAGCATTATCATTTGTTTTTTTATCCCCCTTACTCTTCTTGCGTTGTTTTTTCTTCCCCTTGGGCTGCTGGTTGGCCTTTGGGTTAGTCGTCTGTACGGAGTGTACTTCCGACGTTTGAGTAGGAGGAGCAGCCAAAGCAATAGTCTGGCTGGCCGCTGAGTGTTGTATAGATAACTGCTGCAATTGTTTTGTCAATTGCTCAGCGGGCTTGGTTTGTGCCGAACCAACTATTCCATTGGCATGTGGTCCGGCTCTCTGTCTGGTTTTATCCAGAATCGATCGTGGTGCATCCGACGAGATGTTGTACAATAGACCAGACTGAGAATAGATAAGCTCAAACTGTTGAGCCCTCATGATGGCATCCTCCTCTGAGAAAACCCCTGAAGTTGCGACGTCTTTGGATAACTGCGGAACTAAAGACTTAAGGAACTACTCAAGCAGGAATGTTGGTGGGACGGGTACCTTGATAAGACTCTTTCGGCATCGCCACTCTCGAATATGATTTGAGATATGGTCCGCTGACGTCTGTTCGAAATTGGCTAGCAACTCTGTGCCAACGTCGTATCTCACAGGTAACTGGAAATGGTTGAGGAAGGCCATCGCCAGTTCGCCAAAAGAAGAATATCGTGAACGATCAAGCTCTATGTACCATTTCGCGGCACTCCCAATAAGAGTGCATTGAAACAATCACAACTGGACGGAGTCATATTTCAGTGAGTTAGATGAGCACCATAAGTGGAAAGTAGTCACGTGATCAACTAGATCTTCGTTAGGCTTGGCCTTGAACTTTGGGATGTCCGAAGGCAACTTCATCGGCATAGGAGGCCAACGTGGATCGTTATAGATAGGATCATTTAACAACCATGTCAAATCTGGCAAGTGTAATGTCACCAGGAATGGTAGTTTAGGTTGCTGCTGATAGCTGGGATAAAAGGGTCTTGGAGTTTGACTGGCACCAGGTTGCCAGGAAAAGTTTGGCTGCTGGCCCGGATTTTGGTAGAAACCATGGCCTTGACCAGCATAAGGGTTTTGCATCTGAGGAGACATCATTGGCTGATTCCCCATGAAGGACATAGGATGTTGGGCGTTCATCGTGTTTGATGGACTTTGGGACAAATTACCCCATGCCCGTCCTGATGGAAGAGGCATAGAAGTCTGTTCGGGGTTCCAATGGCTGTGGAAAGAATTACCCCAGAACGACATTCCAAAGGATGGAACGGATCCGTGTGCTGAGTTCCAAGGTCCTGGTATATGTGCCCCTAGCGCAGGAATAGTACCCTGTGCCGGTGTAAACTGTCCAAAAACAGGTGTGCCCCCATATGGGAAAGCAGCGGATGCGAAAGTGTTATTACCAAACATCCCGTTCCAAACAAACGGTGATGAACCTACCGGCTAAGTTTGCGCAGGTGTTCCTTGACTCCCTGCTCCAAAAGGACTTGTGTGTGCAGGCTGCCCGACGGATTGTTGATGCGATCCACCGAGCGAAGGGGACGAAGGAGGAATATGACCTCCAGCGTAAGGAAAAGCATTGAAAGGGATAGGAATGCCCCCAAGTTGACCTTGCAGAGGAGCGTTAGAGCTCCCTGCCCCCAGACCCAAAGTCTAGAAAGTGGATGAAGTGAGTGCAGGACTAGTACTTGAACCAGGCATACCGTATGAAAATGGAGTGCCTGTCGCACTAGGTGTGTAAAGAGGTGTGGCTGCCGCGATAGATGGGGTCGGTCCACTGTGTGACGTAGTTGCATCCAAGACCGTGGTGGCCTGGACCACCGACAAAGGCAATTTAGAAGAAGCTTCTCCCATGGTAGCAACAGTGATGGGAATGGAAGAAATCCCAGTTGAAGTAACAGAGTTTGGTTCCATCACTGGGTTAGGAACTGACAGGCGTTCGTAAAATTGAATTGGCACAATAATGTTCGGCCAAGTATCAGTGTTTGAGGTTTCAACCAATCCAAGATTGGCGGTCGATTTCTCGGGGGGTTGTTCGGGATCAAAAGCCCCGGTTGCTTCGAAATACCCTTGATGGTCTAGCTTCCGCCTCAATGGTGGCGGGGGTGGCTCCAGTATAACCAGTGGCAGGCCCATAAGCCTTCGTGACTGGTGGAGCTCTGAATCCTCCACTGTGTGAGAAGATTCATGACATGCTAAGGTATTCTACAGGAACAAACAACAACACACACTAAAAGAAATCCCCTAGAAGATGAATCAAGCAAGCACTAAACTAGTTGGAAGAACAGTTACAACAACCAACACTATAGCAACTTACCGGTGCAAGTGAAACTCGAATACGAAAGCACCCTCCAGGTATACTCTGCAAAGAGTTGGTCCGATGTCCATCCTAGGTACCACGGTATACCCCCGCAGTCACCCGTGTATGTCCCTAGAAAATATTGGCAACTAGTTTGCCAGCACGTGAACAACTATCAGGCGGGTACAGTCGATAGTCAGGTAGACCACAATGAGCAGGGTATCAAGCCCAAAACCTGTCAAGGGTATCGCAAGAAAATGGTCCGGAAGACAATTGAGGACCTCGAACGGATTCGAGACCCACGAAGCTCCGTGGCAAATGCAAACGACGGAATCCCTTAACAAATCCTCTATATGCGTTCTCCACAACGCTCCGTCCAACTTTGGAGGGGTTATCTCCGCTGCCTTTCCTTACGCGACCTCGTGTTTAGCCCTTATGTTAGAGGGGGGTCCTAAATAACTTTCCGTAACTGGACTTCTACACTCCCTATTGACAGACTCCAATGTTTAGTTTGGGTGACCTTGGAGAATTTACTCTCCAACCTATTCCAAGGCCCTATTCCTGAGCTAGTGTATGCACCCTACAAACAGAAAAGTCTATTTGATTTTAATTAGCGTTGCTTTTAATGGGATTTTTTTTTTTTTAAGTCACAAGGTACGAAAGTGAAACTGATGGTGTGTAAAAAGACTCAAAGCAAAAAGAACAAAAATGCTTGGAAACAAAAACTTTTACTAAAATGCAAAACCAATAACTTTTCAATGAAAGATTTCTTTTCTTTTTCAAATTTACTAAGATTTCATGCAGTAAATAAGGAGAACTTTCGATCAGATCTGTGAGCTACTTATACCCGAAATGCACTACAAGAACTTATGCAAAAAGACTTCTTTCCTAGCTACTAATGCAACAACTCAATCTTCAAACCAAGAAGAAAATGAAACAAGAAATTGTTTTTTTTTTCGTTGTAAAATAACACAACAAGGAAAAATGTTGACAAGAAAAAAACCAAGAGAATGAAAAGAAAACTCAGGCTTAAAGTGCAGATCGCAAATAGAATCAGAGCACAAAAAATGCAAAAAAACAATCCAAACAACACCAATTCTAACACTTGCCTAAAAACCATAAAACATATATTTTTTCTCTTTTGTCTTTTCTATCAAAACATCAAATAACAAACACAGGCTAAGGATAAGATGCCCTAACCTGCTGACTGTGCATATCCAGACTCCAAACCCCGAAAGGAGCACTTCTCACCACAGGAGGGGATGACTGCCCCACCCAGGCTTAAAGGAAACCAGACAGGCCCGCGACTGTCACCGAGACAGCACGCGTTCAACCGCGTGCTGAGCTACAATAGAACGCGGGTACCCATGCTCAGAACTGAAGCAGCCCGCGGGTAGGTATAAAATATGAGAAAAGATCAAACACAGGCAGCCCAGACCTGAAAGAGGCCTCTGGTATTGACAACCAGGGTCTCCTAAAGGCTTGGATGCTTCCACTTCGACAGAAGAGGAAAATTTGCAAAAAGGAAAACAAATACAAAGAACAACCAAAACAATAAGGCAGACTGAAAGCAAGACAATAAACCAATCAAGACCCAGATAGGATCCAGAAAGCCCCCTGAGAAGGTAAACTTCTGACAGGGAAGAGGAGACTGCCTCTTAAGCTTCCTGGGCTCTACATGCTACTGAAACCACTACAACAGGCGTTCAAACACGGGCTGTAGAAGGTTAGGGCACAGGTTACCCACGGGCAGGGCTTCTGTAGGCCGCGAGTACCTCTGTGTGTCCCGAGAATGAATGTCAAGCGTCAGTCAAGGAGAACTGGTATTGATAACCAGGTTCCCTGCTAGCATTGACCTAATAGACAACAAAATAAACAAAGAAACAAAGACTAAACTTCTTTGAACTACCCAAGAACCTCTAATGAAATATGGAAACCCTAAGAGTAAAATATCCCCAGCGGAGTCGCCAATTCTGTTGTGGGGTATTCTACCCTACGGACTAACAAGCTAGGGCTTTAAACTTGTACGTAGATCATGACCCTTCATAAGCTACTTTTAACCTTCTACCCTGAATCTAAAACCCTTTTCCACAAACAAACAAGGGAAGAACTAACTAACCTTTTTATCAACGGTTGGTGTAGATCCTCCGTTGAGCTTTATCTCCTTGCTGCTGCTGCTCCTTCCACAAAGCGATCCTGCAATCAAGACAAAACTATGCATGCATGCTATTGTTCTACTAGAGGGTTAGAGATTAAACACTAATCACATAAAACATATAAGACTCATGTATTTGGGATGGGAAAAGTATCTTTTTATTGATCTCAATATGAACCAACTTACAATGATTTTTGAGACCGGCCACCGTTCCTCGATCCTGATCTTGGGCTCCTCCTCTTCTTTTTCCTCCAACTGCTTTGCTTGAATTCTCCTAAAGCTTGAGGAAAGGCTAAAGGGTTGGGACAAAACGGATTCGACAATTGGGCAGAGTTTCTTTGCTATGATTTTCCTCCTTTGAATAGTACCCCTACCCCTTCTTTTATAGGCTAGAAGGAGCTAGGGTTTTAGACAAACTCTCGGCCATGCATGGCTGGGAGTTCCAGTTAACTGACCCAAAGCTTTTCGTCTCGGCGGAAACTTTCCTGATTTTTTGCTTTGTTAGGTAAACGCGGGCTGTAGTGGTCTAGCCCGCGGTCCACCACATGTAGTAGAAGGCCAGCAAGCGTTCCAATGCGCCCAGTGTTAGGTTAGGGCGCGGGTTGCTTGATTTAAGTGTTTTTTCAAGGTTTTATTCAGCATGTCTTTGGCAAGGAAGAGGCATGAGTTGGCCTGATGCCAGGTAAGCCTGTGTGGTGCATTTTAGGGTTATAACAATGTGTTCTGGGTAAAAACGTCATAACTTCTTCATAATAAATCTAGATTTAGTGAGATCAAATGAAAGTGTTAGAGTATAGTTTTTAGTATTATTTTTACCATTTTTAGATCGATACAAAAAATATTACACACATGTCATTCTCTACAAGTTCTCTCTTTGGAAGAAGACAAAATTCAACAAGGTCTTCTGTTTTTTCTATAACTCCTTTTTTGGGAGGTTCCAATTAGTGAAAACTGGAGGATTTGTAGAGAAGACACTGAAGAGTATTGTGTATAAGTTTCAGAGATTTATTCATTACAAGTAAAGAGGTATTCTTGTTTCAAGTTAGGGTTGTTGACTAATCCAAAATTAGTCATGTGAGACTAAAGCAAAGTTTGATGAAAATGCTAGTCTCCTTTTGTTGAAGTTAAGGAAGGTTTGCAGGTCTGTGATCACATACACTAGGTATTTTACATAGTTACATGTATGTTTATATTCATGTTTTGATGGTTACATTTGATAATGACATGGTACATTCTTGAGGCTACATAACAATGAGGATTGGCACATGGTTTTATGCAAGGGTTTATGGTATTTGGATTATGGATTTGTGATGTATTGCTAGAGGACTCTTATTGGTTGTCTTGATGGTTGAGGTATATGTTGAGTTCATGGATGAGATACTTAGTTAATGAGTTGACATATACATGAGGTGTATGGTATGGTGATGTTGGTACATCTTGATGAGGTATAACTTGGCTTGTTATTGATACCTGATTTGTACATGCTTGGTACATTCTTAGAGTCACTTGTTGGTAATCTTGTTGGAAATATTTGTAGTGATCTTTGAACATGGTTTATGGTTGATGTGGAATAGAGATATTGGTATTGGTGGTGGATGTGAGGTGTTGTGATGTGCATGTTTGATGCACTTATGATGGTACAGGTCGAACTAGTTGTTGATGTACATGATTGGTTGATGAGATTATTGTGACAAGTTATTGGCACATGTTGTTGGTTATATATTGTTGGTACATGTGTTGTTATAGGTTGTTGGTATAGGTTTCTTGGTACAGGTTGTTGGTACAAGTTTCTTGGTACAGGTTGTTACACGTTTTTGGTACAGGTTAAAAGTGACAAAGTGACAATGACACCATTTGATTCAATGATAGTGACAGGTTGTCTACATTTGACACTTATATTTTAGGGTGGAAAGATCGGGAAAGGATAGGTGGTTGGAGCCACCTTCCAGTTGGAGTTGGAGAACATAGGGGGTTGGAGCCTCCTTTTGGGTGGAGCCAGAGAATTGGAAGTTGGTGCTTCCTTGAATATAATTCTTAAAGACATATAAGAAAAACATTCCCTGGTTTTCTTCCGCATTGGGTTTCCACGTAAAATACTGGTGTACTGTGCATTGTGTGGATGTGTCTATTATTTTTTTATTATGAACTGATGGATGTTAATGTTATATGATGCAATAACATATTACCGATGAACATTGTTGAATAAGTTAAAGGAATATACATTTTGGTTAAAAGGATTAATAAGTGGTATAAATTGCTCACTACTGATTCACCCCCCCTCTCAGTAATCCAACAATTGGAATCAGAGAAGGTCCTTCAAGAAAACAGTTTAACCACTAGAAGGAAGATCATGGAGAGCAACAATTTGTATAGAAATGGAATACTACCTTCCGATGGTCAAAATGGTATTATGTATGCGATGTGGAGTAAAAGAATGATTTTTTTTACATGAACAAGGGTATGATGTTTGGAACTCAGTTGTTACAAGATACAACGCTACAAAGAAACCAAAAAATGAAGCCAAGAAGGAATTGAAGAAGAAGAACAAAATAACATTGGATTTCATCTAGGAAGGATTATTTGATCCAGTGAGAGAAAAGGTTTATAAATTTTCATCATCTAAAGAACTTTGGGATAAATTACATGATATCTGTTTTTATCCCATCATAGAGTTAGAGTTTTATAAATAAGATACATGTACAAAAAATCAATAAATATGCTCATCATGTCAGATAGATTTAGAAGAAGAAGACTACAAAGTGACATAATCCAATAGAGGTGAAAAACATGGACGTCTTGAAATTGAATTCCTTGAAGGTAATGAGAAAGAGAATCCATTTGAAATAGAAGAAAATTATGAAGGAGAAATGATCATTGCTTTAGATGAGCTAAAGAAATAAAGAGAAGAAAACAATTCACTTAAGAAAGAATTGATGAAGCAAAAACAAAGTGTTCAAGTTTCCGAAGAAGCTTAGTAGGTCATCAAGAATTTAAGAGCTCATCTAGAAGAGGCCAGAATAATTGAAGAAACTCTAGAATATCAAAAGCAGTGTTTAGAAGCCAACATAGAAACAAAAAAGGAAGAAGAAGATAAAAGAGAAAAGATACCGACAGATCATCTCAAGGAAAAAACCGATGAATTAAACCAATTTGAGGAAGATTTTGGTCAAGAAGAGAGAATAATCGAAGAAGAAATAATTACATTGAAAATACAACTTGAAGAAGCAAAGAGAACAAAAGAAGTCATGAAGTCTCAGATAATGAAGAATGAAGAAGAGGTTGAGAAGCTTGAAGAAGAATTTGTCACACTAAGATTCAAAGAGGTCAATCTCAACAAGAACATTGAAGAGACAAAAAAATCCACATCAACAATAGAGAATGAAGAGAAGCACTCTAAGTTGTCAGAAAAGAAGAATGAAGAAAAGAGAAAAAATTATGCAGAAGTACTCAAAAAAGGAATCATGGTCAACCATAATCTAGAAAAACTGATAAAGATACGTCTTCAAGAAGACCCTCCACATTCAATCCACAAAGAAGCTTCAATCATGATCATCCAAGGCATGAATTCAAGAGGACTACAACATTCACTCCCAGGTATGTAAATTTATTTTATGGTCATTGTTTTTATTATACGAACTTTGGACATAAGGTTGTAGATTGCAGGGCTTATGGAAGAAATGTTAAATCAAGAAATGCTTATGTGGCCCCACATAACATTGAATATTACAAATGTCATACATAGCTCGTGATTGTTGAAGCATTATTGATACTTCCATGAAAGAGAACACTGATATCAGATATAAGAAATTATGGATAAGAAAACATGAGGAACAAGTGAACAAAGACCAGGTCCAAGAAATCGCAAGATTGACAATAACACGAGATGAAGACAAATCTACAAAGAAAAATAAGTTGTTAGATACATAAACATTTGGAAAATAAATAAAAGAAAATAAGGACATGTAAATATGGAACAGGTTCAAGAGATTGTACTTTCAGGTATTGTAGTGCAACATGAATCCACATACATATAAAAAGAAGTCAGAGTTAAGAAAGACGTTGAGCCTACCAATGAATATGATGATGACTCCGCATCCAAGTGAACACTTTTCAAAGCCATACGGCTTGAATACTTCCAAAGAATATGTATGGTGAATAGGGGGAGTCTAGATAATAGCTATATAGATCAAAGATTTATCTTTCGAGCAGTTTGAAGTGTGTTTGATAGAAGAAGTACAATATGACTCACTGATCATTTGAAAAAATTACACAGGAAGAAGTCTATGATTTTATTTAGACAAAGATATCTTCAACATAGGTTTTTTGATACATGCATAGTTTGGATTACAAATAGAGAAGACCAATGCACACATTTGATGTTTGATGATCAGTTGTAGTAGTGAAGTCTTCATGATAGTACAGAGACAGATGGGTCAACATTGTGGACAATTGAGTAGTAGAGTCTCGGAAAATATGGACAAAGATGGATTTGCAATATTCTTAGCAATGGATTAACAATTGGAATCAATTGAAATTAGTTGATCACATAAAGGAAAGTAGTGAAAGGCACAACAAAATGGGGAAAGAGAAACCATCAGCAGAAGTGATATCATCATAAGGATATTGTTGAACAGTATAGGTCACACAAACACAAATCAATTTGTAAGAACACTTAACAGGTTTGGACATATATATGTCATTGGAAGAGAGCATGGATTCAGAGACTGGTTCATAGATTGGTTCATAGAGTGGTTCATAGATAAAGGAACATTATCATAATGGATGATAATGATACATGAATATTTGAATGCTTATTCTTGAATACTTTTCATATATGTCATTTGATTACACAAGGAAGCACCAATGGAAAAAAATCCAAAAGGAAGTAGGTATAATAATCCTTACATGTCATCTACACGACATCTTACAAAGAAGTACTCAAGAGAGAGAAACAAAAGGAGGAAGACAACCAGAAAGATCATTCAGAGAAGTTGTTAGACAGAGAGAGATCATAGAGGCATGATTATAGGGGGAGCAATGGTCACAAGGGAAGAATGAGAGATATGACTTCAATGTTGCATCAGAGTGATACCCTTTGTCAAAGGGGAAAATATTATTTAGATGGAGGGAGTGAGAGTAATGAGAGGTTTAGAAACATAAAGAAATATCAAAGTCATTTAGACAAGGGGAGAAGCCCCAAAGGGAGATACCCTTTTCCATTGATTTCAAAGGGGGAGAGATAGAAACATTGATGAGGAGTATGAGAATGAATAATTATCATGACTAAGTGTTTCCATCAATGTTGGTGTTTCCATCAATGCCAAAGGGGGATATTTTCAGACAATTGGCTTAGGTTGATGGATAGTTGGTTTGGATTGTTGGTTGTCATTGATGTCAACCCTTGGAGAGTGATATTGTATATTAATTTCAACCCTTATATATTGATGTCAACCCTTGGAAAAGTCCAGTAGAGAATTCTGGTAGTGCAAAGGTATGGGTAAGGGACCCAAGTTTGTTTTAGGTATAAAGGTAGGAAGATAAGTGAATATGCAAATAAGACTATTCTAGATGGATAGTACACATCTTTCCATATCCGTTGATATGTGGAACACCACATGTTTCCTAAAAGATAATGAGATATGGCCTTGTGAAGTTGGAGGACCCCCAAGAGTATTCTAGAAGCCCCTAGAAGGTCAACACGAAGTCAATTATTCTAGAAAGTCTTCAAGAAGATTCCTAGTCAATGTGGTTGCAAGAAGAAATTAATTAAATAATAAAGTTGACAAAGTGGTTAAGTGGACAAAGTGGATAATTTGACAAAGTGGTTAAGTGGACAAAGTGGATAAGTGGACAAAGTTGGTTAAGTGGAAAAAGTGATTAAGTGGACAACGTGGTTAAGTGGATACTTCTAGAGGAAGCTACTTGGAGAGTGTAAATAAGAGAGCAAGGGTCTCCCATTAGCACCTATTTGAGCATATTGAATATCTATAAGTGACCGAGGTAACCAAAGGAGATATAAGGATAATTTTAGAGGGAAGGTGAAGTAAATAAATCTGAAATTCAAGGGAGGATAAAGTCTTTTGATGATGCTTTCTAAGGTATGTTATTTACAGGTCATCTCACCATTTTTGTAATAACTATTTTTCTAGAATGGCTCAAATAGAGAAATTTGGAGACTGTTGAGACAACATATCCAAGTATCTGTGATAAATATTTCAAGTTGTGGGTCATTTTATTTTGGGAGTTACACTGTGTGGAAGATAGGGTTTGTGGCTAGTCTTGAAACTGGTCTAAAACAGGTGTTCCGGGTAAAAAATTCATAACATATTCATAATAGATCCAAATTCAGTGAGAATAAATGCATTCATTAGAGTATAATCTATAGTATGTTTTGTATATGTTTTTAGATCGATACAACAACTATTACATGAGTGGCATGATCTACAATTTCACACTCTAGAATAAGCCAAAATTCAACAAGGTATGCCATTTTTGCTGTAACTCCTTTTCTGGGAGGTTCCAAGTAGTGAAACCTGGAGGATTTGCAGAGAAGACACTGAAAAATATTGTGTATAATTTTTAGACCTTCCTGCATTATAGGCATAGAGTTATTCTTGTTGCAAGTTAGGGTTGTTGACTAATCCAAAATTAGTCATGTGAGACTAAAGTAAAGTTTGATGAAAATGCTAGTCTCTTGTTATTGAAGTTAAGGAAGGTTTGAAGGTCTGTGATCACATACACTAGGTCTATTACAGAGTTACATGTATCTTTATATTCATGTTTTTATGGTTACATTTGATAATGACATGGTACATACTTGAGGCTACATAACAGTGAGGATTGACACATGGTTTTATGTAAGGGTTTATGGTATTTGGCTTATGGATTTGTGATGTATTTCTAGAGGACTCTTGTTGGTTGTCTTTATGGTTGAGGTATATGTTGATTTCATGGATGAGATACTTAGTTGATGAGTTGGAATATACATGAGGTGTATGGTATGGTGATGTTGGTACATCGTGATGAGGTATAACTTGGATTTTTATTGATACATGATTTGTACATGCTTGGTACATTGTTAAATGAACTTGTTGGTAATATTGTTGGAAATATTTGTAGTGAACTTGGGACATGGTTTATGGTTGATGTGGCATAGAGATATTGGTATTGGTGATGTTTGTGAGGTGTTGTGATGTGCATGGTTGATTCACTTGTGATGGTACATGTTGTACTAGTTGTTTATGTACATGATTGGTTGATGATAATACTGTGACAGATTATTGGCACAGGTTGTTGGTTACATATTTTCGATACATGTGTTGTTACAGGTTGTTGGTATAGGTTTCTTGGTACAGGTTATTACATGTTGTTGGTGCAGGTTGGTGCAGGTTGTTACAAGTTGTTGGTACAGGTTGTTACAAGTTGTTGGTATAGGTTGATAGTGACAAAGTGACAATGACAATGGTTGATTCAGTGACAATGACAGGTTGTCTACATTTGGCACTTATATTCCAGAGTGGTAAGACAAAGAAAGGATAGTTGGTTGGAGCCACCTTCCATTTGGAGCCAGGGAACACAGGGGGTTGGAGCCTCCTTCTGGTTGGAGCCATATAATTGGAAGTTGGATCTTCCTTGAATGTAATTCTTAAATACATATCATAAAAGAATTCTGTGGTTTTCTCCCGCATTGGGTTTCCATGTAAAATACTAGTGCATTGTGCATTGTTTGGATGTGTCTATTATTTTTTATTATGCACTGATGGATGTCAATGTTATATGATGAAATAATGTATTATTGATGAACTGATGAACATTGTTGAATAAGTTAATGGAATATACATTGTGGTTAAAAGGATTAATAAGTGGTATAAATTTCTCACTACTGATTCAACGCTCCTCTCATTAATCCAACATAAGGTGATTAAACCATGATATGGAGTTATTTTTAACCCTTTTTCGATTCATATGAGCTAAAAATTAAAATACCTAAGGTGCACAAAGCCAATTTCCACATGCAACTCTATGTGACTAATTTTCAGTTCTGAAAATCGCTTCCTAGTGAGCTAACAGTAAAACCCTAGTTTTGATCACTAAACAATTTTACATTGAAAATTATTGACTGAAAATATATGTAATAGAAACAACAAGATCAATGATGAATCATCAACACATACATGAGAAACAAATTTATGTTCTGTAACCTTGTTAATTTTATAAATTCTAAGGGCAAGAACCAACCCTCCCAACCAATACAAATCCACCAAAACTCCGAGGACAACCTTGTCCTCAAATAACCATACAAATCAGAAAACCAAACCTCAAAACAATTTGCTGCAGAACCGCCACTTCTTGTAACTATCAAACTCCTGCAGGAATGCCACTTCCTGTATGTTGATGAAAATGAATGGCTATCCTTATACCAACATTTTTTAATATTGCCAGGCTAAGGAAGGATAGTCAGGATTGTTATCCTATGTTTATAGCCCTTTTGCAAAATTATCAATTAACCTTCAAGAAATATTCTCTTGAGATCAATGTTGTATTTTATGTTGATTTATGATAAAGAAAAATAAAATATTTATATAAGAAAATATAAACAGTTTTATGAACATTTATGAAAACAAAAAAATATGAAATAAGATCACACACATAATCCAAAATGAGACCTCAAAACCATCAAGTGATATTATTCATTCACTTCTGGAACATTGCAAAATACATTCTTTCATACCCATAATGGGTAAGGACCGGGAAAATACATAGAAGTCAAAGGTTACATCATCAAAGAGATGATTGGTGCCTCCCAAGTAAAACCAAGACTGAAAAATAAATATATCAACAAGCCACAATTTTCCATTGCCTTGGCTCTGCACACAATTCCTAATTATTAATGAAAATCAATTCAAAAATCCAATAAGAATTTACAAACTATAAGAAACAAATGATCAACCTTATAAACATGTGAATAATCAATGCTTCTTGTTCCTCCTTATTACCACCTTCAGTAAGGCCCTGCTATAACAATAAGTGTTTAGCCTTTAAGTATTTCAGAAATAAATGAAGTACTAATGCAATATCATTCTAGAGCAAGAACAAACCTTATCCGATTTTTTGTCTCTATCTCTTCTCTCCCTTTCTTTGCTTGTCCCTTCAATTCTTTTTTTATCCTTCGAAAACTAGTTTGAGTAGTTCAACTACTTTTAGTTAAGTTATTTAACTAATTTTAGTTAAATAGGGACAACTCATAATTAAATATTAATAAATAGTGATAAGGGTAAAATAAATATTAACTAATAGCTGGGGACCCCCTAACAACTCCTTTGTTTAATTTTCAAATTATTCCCTTATTCCTCCAAAAATAATTATGCCATCAAACATCATATCCCAACCAATCATCATATGAAATATCTCAAACACATAGTTGTGACTCCCTAAATACCAAATATATGTAAGTATATTTATCAAAAATAAATATGTCAATTTGCTGTCAAAAACCGAGGCCGCTATAAATATCCAAAAAAATAGAGAGTCATAAATCTGTCCAAAACATATTGTTGTCCAAAATAATAAGCTATATCCCAAAATAATTTGTAGTATACCTAGGGAGGTAATATGGGGTACCTAGGGAGGTACCCAATGGGAATGTTGTTATGTGTTATTAGTGGAAGTCATTTAATATATGGGAATGTGGTCATTTAATGTAAGGTGGACTAGGTCCACTATATTAATAAAGGGCCACTATGGTAGTTG